>CAJQZN010037168.1:0-16475 GCA_907164685.1 Colias eurytheme | reverse complement strand
CTACATGACCCATTCTGGAGACCTTAAAATGACTAAGCAAGTAATTATAAGTTCTAGAGTGGGGAACAGTTAAGAAAACACCGATTTAGAAATTAATTTTATTCAACACGGACTCTACTATATTCTGGAGACCTGATGATGGCTAGGGTGGAGAACATCTCACCTACAGAGATATAAAAGATGGAGTACATTATTTGACGTAATTCTATAGAACGGCCTCTACCATGTCATGGTGTATCGAATGGTAATGATGACCAGGCAAATGTATTTAGCGTTCTCTGTATATCTCTTCATACCTAGTAGGAATATATGCATGCAACCTACACACACCGAAAAAAATAGGGGAACGGACAAGAAATCACGTTTTTTCGACTTGTTATGTATTTTTTAGTTAGTTCGGGGTTAATTTTTTAAATCCCTTACGTCTTTGAAATGATGACGAGAAATAAAATGTGTTTCGATTTTTAAACATTAAAATATTATACCCCTTTAAGAGTTTGGTGCCTATTTATCGACTATATAGCAGCTTCAAATCAAAAATATTATAACGTGTTTTAAACTGAGTTTTTTTTCTACTGTTTATCTTTGAACACATTACAAAATGAGTGATTTTCCTGCGACTGAAGTTACCAGAGCCTATGACTATGACTGATATGGGTCATACCTTCCGTACAAAGAATACAGCGTTAGTTGTGTCGGTATCTATAAAAACTGGCATAGTTCCCGTTCCCGTGGAATTTCCGGGATAAAACCTATCCTATATTACTCGTGGATAATGTAGCTTTTGAATGGTGAACGGAATTTTTAAAATCGGTCCAGTAGTTTATGAGCCTATTCATTACAATCAAACAAACAAACAAACAAAGTTTTCCTCTTTATAATATTAGTGTAGAAGAAATCATCGGTTCACCCAGTTAAAAGTGCGGAGGTAACGGAACCAACAAAAAATTCAGTTGAATTGAGAATTTCGTCCTATAATGGCGTCGGCTAAAAATGTTGCTATACGTTTATGTCAGTTTTGACTTTCCTACGATTTTATACAATAATATAAAATTAAATGATTTTATACAATATAAAAAAAATTGCTGATTTTCGGCGGTATGGCGACCATTTGGAACTGTCTGAAAAGTATGGCATGGCGATTTTCGTACATGGCTACTGGACGATGATTACCTGTGCAAAAATTAGCCTGGTACAAATGGTTGAATTTTTTTTTAAATCAACGCATTCACGTCGGTATTGTGGGCTGTAAATTACACCGGAAAAGTATGGCATGACACTACCGCCTACTTCTTTTTTATGGGCTATCGGTAAATCCTAAAATTTTTGTGTTACAAATCGTTTGCCTTCCGTAATTTATCCGACGAGTTCGACTAACGCCCACGCGACTAGTATGCCGGTACCACTGTTCTGACCATGATTTTTCTTTTTGTCATTGCGTACTAAGACCACTGTAGAACCGCCATCCGGTTACAAATGACCCAAAATTTTGTGTCAGTATCTCCCGGCTTTGGATTGTTTTGGACCCTTAAAATATACGATAGAACAGCAATTAATCTTTTTTAAAAAATATTCAAGGCACAGGGAAAGTCTGGTTACTGTTTTATAGGTATGTGTTTTCTGATAATATTTTACTGTCAAAAATTATCAACACTGGATATTATTCAATGACGCCTTTCAAAAACAAAACTAATTTACAAACAGATTTTTATATCTTTACATACCTATTTTTAACTTTCATTTCATGAACTGCTCATGTAAATACCTATTACAATCTGGTTTAATTTAACAAAACATTCAATTCGGTGAATTTTAGCGTTATTTTGCAAAAAAAACCGCACGTACAGTCCCCCGTCCGAGTCGAACTGACACCGTCAAATTTCGTCGAAAATATGCAATAGAGGTGAGGTTTTATGTGGGTTTTATTATAAATTCGAGTTTTTTCTTGATAATTTAACGATAATAATGAAAATTGAAAAAACAATCAATACAAATTGTTACAAATATCATAACATATTTTTTGGTATAAATTTCATGTATAAATATGTAGCCGTTTTCCTAACAAAATGCGTTTTATGTTCAAAAAGGGGTTGATTTCTATGTATTTTTTTTATGTTTAGGCCGTTCTAAACTGAAAAGTAAACAATACACTTTGTTAATTATATCCTTGAGTATCACATATATTTTTTTTAACACGTTCACTGCGGCATGTCCAGTATCGGGCCATCAGCGACTACACCACAGTGCGGCGCCCAAAATCGCAGTTTTCACCGTGGTGCGGCGAGATTTTTTATATGTTAATCAATGACTAGAAAAGAGACAAATATATTTTTGTGATCACAGTTTGAAGTAGGACTCAATTTCGTTTAAAAATCGTATGGCAAAATATTGGACACATGCATAGAAAAGAAACCGTTTCTTTTGTGTGCGGCATGTCAAATATTTTGCCATGGACAAGCACCTCATGCCGCACTGTACTGCGAGCGCGCCGCGTGTCAGTCTCGCATAGTGATGCACCAGGACCGAAGCACTTTTCTTTTGAGTTTTTTTAAATGACAATGATACCTTAGAGGCTTTAGTTTTTTACTTTCTTTTATTTCGTAGCATAAATGCAAAAATGTTATGACAGTTGTGAAAATAATATAAAACATTAAAACAAAAGTTACTGAACAATTTCCTGATAGTACTCTATCAAGTACCTTGTTTTATATGTGTTTTTTTTTTGTATCGACGATCTCGTTATCTGTTAACAAACAGATTGAAATATACAAAATTGATTTATATCGATATCGATGTTTTATTTTACAGTGTTTCCCATCGCTATTACTGTAAACATGCCGTATCAACGCAGTGCGGGATGGCAAATAATTTTTCACAAAATCAGGGGTTTACATTTTCCCTCATATCTTTTAAACTATTGGGTCAAACTAAAAGCTATTTATGCGGTATATACTAGACTATATATACTACTATCTGAAAAAAAAATTTTTGAAATATCTTGAAATTTCATGAAATTATTAACATTCAAAGTCAGAAGGTGCGATGTGATAAAAATGGCTCATGACGCACAGTGGTGAACTTGCCGATGTGAAGTATGGAAGACATGCCGCAACAACGGTAAGTTTGGCATTTTAGGTGCCGCAGTGAACGTGTTAAGACAATCGTACCAACAGTTTCCTCAACAAAATTCAATATGTATAAGGTGTTTTCCGGTTTTGACCATAGTAATCCCCTTAATGTATTTAGATTAATTATCTATAGAACAAAGTTACCAATCTGTAACTGACCTATAGTTTAATTTAGAATTGTATAATTATAGAAGTAAGAACAGTAGAAATATAATTAAACACTGAATTAAGCACATAACCTTTCATGTTTTATAAAAACGATAAAAGGATTTTGACGATAGAAAAAGAGAAATATCTTACAGATGATCTCACACATTACTTCGAATGTGGCGTAAAAGCACCAAAGGAAGAAATGTGCAACATCCGTGGCCTTATAAACGACTATCAGAAGAAGCTGAAAATATCTCGCATCAAGTATGAATGGGAGAATGATAAATCTATTGCTATGGATCAACATTGGCAGAGGGTATTCTTCTGTGTTCTTGCTATTTTTCTTAAATGCCTTATGCCTTCTATAAGGAATATCATTGCACGAGTTCCTTGCCATTTCAGTTAATTCTGTAATGTATTTTATGTTCTATTATCCCCAATTGAAAAATAACGAACGAACATTTCAGTTAATTCTGTAACTTTATACTTAGAACGAACTTTATATTTAGATAATTCTTTAGTACTTTCTCCTTTTACCATATGGATTTTATGAATATGTTTTGTGCAATTTATTACCGACAAAAAATTACAGTAAGCTTATAAAACCATGTTAATGTTAAAATTAAAGATGAAATTATTTGTAATTCGCATAGGTTGAGGCTGCAGTAGACAAATATACAGACGAGAACCAAACAATGTTTCCTGAAATAAAGTACGTTCAGGATAAACTGCAATTAGTTGGAGATCCAGATTTATTGCTCTATCACACCTATAGATATGTAAGTTTGAACATGTTTGAGTAAAGTGACGTCATAGCAAATATGGAAGCGTGCGATGATGCAGTCAGAACAAGTAAAGATAGGATTTATGCAAGATGTAGAGCTTGATTTGGTAGCTAAGCTTTTTTGCGTCTTTAAAATTCAATATTGACACATAAGATTTTCTACGCTCTATATGATAACAAAACTATAGAAAGCTATTTTTTATTATATTTCAGTCACAAAAATTAAAAGAAGAACTTAAAAATTCCGTTGTAGGCATGACAGAGCGGATAAATAGAGCAATGGATAGTACGTAACCTTTACACTTTAATATCATCGCACTGTAATTATTTTATATGTAATTAAATTAATTTAAATTTGATAGATCTTCCACCGAATAAAGCACGGGACGCACAATTACAAGCAGTACTTAGAGAAAAGAGGACAGCAATGGACAAAGAGTTCAAACAGAGGGTATATATATACTTCAGTCATAAAACTAATGTGTGAAGTGAAAAAAGTGCAGTCCCGTATCCTATAGTGGGGCATTATGCATACATCTGTTTCACTGATCGATTTTCTTTAGGGACAAGTTGGTGATCGGCCATCTGTGTCCTGCTAGACCGAGACATTTTTTCCTCGTCTCCACCCGGAATCGAACCCAGGATAGACAAATAATTATTAATATGTGATATAAATAAATTTTGTAATAAAATGATCCTATACACGCGTTTGCTACTATGAATAATGAATAATGTTATATCTTTGGAAAATTCTAAAATCACTGTTTATTCTGTTGTTGGATAGAAATAATTGTCTACATACAAAGTTTTTAAATATCGGCTAAAATATAATGAAAAATGTGGTAAAGGTTTATTAAGTTCACTATAGGTTGTATAATCATAATTTTCTAGTGCGAAGAACAAGTAAAGAACAATGATAAGATACTGAAAGATTCGTTAAAAAAGCAAAGTGACAGACATCAAGAAGTCTTGAAGCAGAAATTGGTACAGAAGGAAAAAGAGGTATGACATGGTTAGAACTATGCTTCAACGTCAATTTTAAATTATCTATAATCTAACAGAATTCACAAAATATTAGAAACGATCAGACACAGAGACAAATTAAATAAAAATTATTTTGTTGAAGATTCAAATAATTTTGTTTCGTGAACAAGAATGGTGACTTTTTTTAATAACGTAGAAGTTTGCAGATCTTATTAGTTTGTATGTATTTTAAATTCATTAAGAAATAATAAGATATTAATTATCGTCACTAATGAGCCTAATATAAATGAAAAATTTATTATTTAGGCAACAGAGAAACTAAATAAAATGGTAGCTGAGAAAGTGGCATTTGAAAAGAATATATTTAGACGGCAATTAGCTGACATGGCTGCAAAGCTGAAAGTCGTAGAAGATAAACTTAATGGTAACTACGATATATTATAAACTTGTAGAGCTAAATATACATATTAGAGAGATGATAGATATTCATTTTGCTTCAGATATTGGTATAATATAATTGGTATGGTATAATTTATAGGTACTTGCTTCTTAAACCGTTGACAATGTTCTTATGTACGATAGAATATTATAAAGCGTACTAGCTACCACGTATCTTAGGTTAATATACCTACCTACCGTTAAATTATCATTGAAAATTAAAGATTTTTAAAACATTTAACAATCCCCTGAATTTTATATTTCAATTTAACGATTGTAGCGCACTTAAAAGCTGAGCGTGAAACGAAAAGATCACAAGAACTTTGGGTGGCGGGGGCTGCCCTCCTCAAAGCTACTAAAAAAGGGGAACCTAGGGTCCGAGTAGATAAAGAATTAAGGGCTATTCAAAAGGCATCAGGTAAGAACGTTTTACATACGAATGTAATTTATGACAAACGTTTTTAAGAAGAGAAAATTAAATAAATAATTACTTAAGATTAATACGAATGTAATTACTGACAAATCTTTTTAATTAGTCTGATTTGAAATGATTGGATAATTCAATTAAATGTAAAATTATAAAATTAAAATTGAATTCGATATAGTAAATCCGAATTGAATTCCATATTGTAAAACTTAATACCAAGGGAAAGGCTGTTAATGTAATGTACCTTGATAATTCGTATTACCTATATTTTCTTAAATAGGGGATGGAGATAAACTAGTTGAAACTGTACTAAAAGCGATACCAGAATCTGTAAGAAAAGACGGTATCGTACCAGAGAGCGTGCTTCGAGAAAGGTACCATCGAGTAAGTTAAATTTTGATGGTTAAATAATATTTTTTTCCAAATTCTATAGTTTCATAGCATGCAAGATGTGCTATAATTTATACTTAATATTTTAGTACTGAAAAAGCTCTGAAACTGACTGAATCTTCTAATCTTCGAGTCGAGTCGAGTCTGCGTAATCTTGAATGAAAATAACACAATCAATATCTCACATTGACGAGGATTTTTTAGATTTATTGATAGTACCTACTTTAAACAATTCTATCAACTCTGGCTACAAGTAGTGCCCACTCCTTCACTCCTATTTTGGTGTAATTTAAACGAAGTAGTTCAATCAATTTATTTCAGATGGAAAGCATAGCATTAAAAGTGGCGTTAGTAGAACATGATGGAGCTCCCTTACCAGTTTACTTCTTATCGTGGATACAATCTGCTTTGTTGTTTATGAAGGTATAACTATACATAATACAAGATTAATCTACTTTTGTTTTTTCATCATAATCATCAATCCGTCTAGTCCCCAAGCAGGGACATAGGCCCAAACATTACGAAATCATATTTTAGGTTTCAATCCCTATACCCATCTATATAAATAATATAACAAATAATAAGGTCTATGTGACTAAGCCCCGAAATTCGAAGAGCATGCTTAGGCATAAAAATGTTCTTTTTTTACAGATGTCTGGCATCCCACAAGCAGAAATAGACAATCCACCAAAAGAGCCCTTCAAGGACTTGGACACATTTGATTTGCTACAACGAGCAAGGTAAAATGCAGGGAGTAGAATTTTAGTTTTGTTTATTATTTTTTACAATGGAAATCAATTGTTGCGAATATTTCTTGGCGATGGTGACTACTTATAGCTTAGGATCACCTAACATGGCTTTAATATGTAGTTTTTGATAAACTTCTCATTCTTGTTACGTTATTTTTAAAAGAGTTGCGAGGATTGTTGAATATTATGTCAAGCAAGGAAGATTTTTCAGTAAAAAGAATAGAATTTTCGATCGTGCAAAAGCAACTCTGTCTTTTCTAATCATCTTTAAAACACATAATATAATTATACCTACACAATGTAAAAGGAAACTCTCGAGTCATAAAAATATTCCAATGTAACCGTAATTATAATTGCATTACGCATCAATGGACAGGCGGGTTAGTTCTGCCGTCACGTGGCGTACCACGCGTTTGTAATTTTGTGACTAAATGCCGCTTTCACAACTTCTGGATATGTTCTGGATAGCTTATTTGACAGATAAATGACAAGTTACATATAAAAATATGCGTCGTGTAAAATAGGCTACCTTGGGCTTTATCAGTAAGTGATGAAACTGACAATTTGGTGAAATTATTCAATAAATACTGAGGCATTTATTTTAAACAATTTATTCCTGATGGTTATTTTATAACTTTACGGTTTATTTTAAGTTATAAGGTTTCTACAAATTTAATTTTGTTCAATAATTTATAAACATCATTTAAAAATTATTTAACGTTGGTTTGTACCGAATTTACGGAAATTGAAAATATATATTTTCCAATCGCATTTTTACCTTGGACACAACAAACGTTCTAATTAAGTAATTATTTTTATTGTTTGTAATCGTTCTCAATGTGGTATTTTTAAATGAAAATTTTTACATGAGTGAATAATAGAATAAAATAAACAGATTGGCATGATTCGTATTGTAAATAAAAAATGTGACTACAGATTTTGGATGGAACGTGGTAACCTAGCAGCCGCTATACGCTACGTCAGTTCCCTGGAAGGCGCGTCGCGGGCCGCAGCTGCTTCATGGACGGAAGACGCCCGCTCCCACCTGGAGACCAGGCAGGCTGCGGAGGCAGTGTTAGCGCACGCGGCAGCGCTTGGATTGCAATATATTTAAATTGTTGATTGTTGTGGTTTTTGATGGTTTTGGAATAAATAATTGAAGTAAAAATGTGGTTTTATTTTTTACAATGAAACATTATATTTACCTAACTACCACATTATTTTGATTACGTAAATAATAAAAAAAAATAAGAGCAACTTTAATTTTACTTAGTCTAATTTTATACAAAAAAAATGTTCTTTCTACACATACCTCCTTTAAACTTAGATAATATTAGGAAGGAAGGAAGGAAATAAATTACTAACTACATAATTATTACATAATAATATAATTTAGGTACCTACTTAGTTAGTACTTAGACACAAAACACGAATAAAGTTTTGGTGAAAACATATTTGCTCTTTAATTATAATTTTAATAAAACCTAACCTTCTACGTTAAGGAAAACTACTGGTATAAAGTAAGATTCGTATTATACTGAAAAACGTATGTTTTGTAATAAATATGAAGCATTGGATTAGTGAATTGAGGTTGCATGTTATAACTGTAAATCACTATTACAAAAGTAATGACGTTTACACTGAAATAATTCAAACACGTTTTGTTTCTACAATATCTAATATTGTTTCTAAAATAAGTAGGGATTTCTATCCTTACATAAATTATAAATGAGAAAGTAACTGCCCGTCTATCTATTCATCACATCTCAACCATTGAACCGATTTGGATGGAATGTGCTACAAGGGTAGTTTGAGACCTGAGAAAGTATGTAGGATAAGTTTACTTCCGGAAAACTAAGGAGAGGTTTGTATTCGGGTTTTTCTATGTTCATGTGAAGGTCTACAAAAGAATCTACTAACTTTCTCTCAGAGATGAAAAGTCCTTTTAAAATATTCTATATATATTTAATGATTGCAGAGCATGTTCACATTAAAACTTCATTTAACCTTTAAATGTCATTCCATCTTTTCCTGAAGTCCTGAAAACTAAGTTGACTGTAAATTTTAAATGAGAAATATCCAGTCAGTCGAGATACGATTATAATGCAGTATTACACGGTGATTTCGATTCACGATAAAATATGTTATATCGAGTACCTATACCTTAATATATTTTATGGTATGATTTTTTTGTCTGTAGATAATACCTAATTAGAGCAGGTTGTATACAGTTAGAAGACTATATTTGGTTTAAAACCTATCGACCTATTCTTAAAACACGAATGCGGTTAATTTATTTAATTGGAGCAAAATTAAAAATGGCCTACGCGTGGCCGTGGCCAACGGAAGTTGCACATATTGACGCAAATATTGGATCGATTTGCTTAACGAAATCAATAGAATGGCGTAAGGGCTGTTTGCTGGTGTATTCGCATAATATGTCACGTAGGCACGAATGTTGTTCGCGATCCTTGTTACAATAAACACTTAGCGTCCTGGGCTAGACCTCCTACTAAATAAATGCGAAAGTTGGTAAGAATGCGTGTATGTGTACGTATGTTTAACTCTTTCATGCAAGCAATACTGATCCAATTAGAATGAAATTTAGCACACATATAGAGGGTAACTTGGATTGACACATAGCATAGGTTTAAAGCGCGTCACACACGGTGAAGATACTATTTGTAACAGGATGGCGGTTCTACAGGGGTCTTAGTACGCAATGACAAAAAGAAAAATGATGGTCCGAACGCTGATACCGGATGCGTTAAGATACTGTAATATAAAATATAACAGTATCTTAAGATAAAATATTATAGTATCTTCACCGTGTGTGACGCGCTTTATTCCGGAAATCTTGTTCATCTTTGAATTTTTCTATATTTCATGTTTGTAGAATGTAGAGCAATTTCTTTCTTATTTCACTAACCATTTAGGAATGACGTAGCCGTAGGCAATATTTTCAACCAACCGGTTAACTTTGGAGCAACGGCAAATTATTAAATAAAGGTAACAATATCCATCTAAATACACTATTTCAGTGAACTGCAAAGCAAATTCGTGCATTGCAACAGCCAGTCAATGTGAAACCGTTAGCCCAGCGGAAACAGAACTTACACATTATAAAGACTAATACAGGAAATCACAAATCCTGTGCAGTTTAAACAATAGTGTTGTGTACTCTATCCTTAAATTATAAAGGTAATATTTGTGTTGTGGAGTGATTAAAGTTTTGTGTTTGTCTGTTTGTCTCTAGAGCGTATCTAAACGGCAGGACAGTTTTAAACTTGTGGAAGTGACAATGAAGGGAAAATCTATAGCATTTATACTATCTTCTTTTAGTTTAATTGTTTACTTATAATATCTTAAAAAAATAACGTTTAACAATCAGAATGACTTACTATTTAGACAGTGTCTACTACTATATTTTGTGCAGTGTTTATGTATTTATATCCTGAAACCTGCTGAACTGATTTTAATGAATATTACCTATCAGACAGATGAAATAAGAGGCAGATAGGCTATTTGTAATAATGTATTTCTATTCAATTGTTTTACCAAACCGTGCAATACAAATGAAGCTTGCATTTAGAAATCGATAGATTATGATATGTATGATAATACCTACTATTTTCTTCTTTCTCTACCAGGATACAGCTACATAAACCCATGTCGTGTAAACATGTTGGCGATAATACTGATTATTATTATCTGTGGTCTCTGGGCGTGGTCCAGGATAAGAAAGAATTACCACGAGCCTCCAGCTATTCCCGGGGGATTGCCTCTAGTCGGTCATGCCCATTTACTTGTTGGAGATAGTGTTCGTAAGTATTTAAGGATTCAATTTTTCTACTAGTGATAGTTTAGTAATATTTAGTAGTTTTTCTTTAATAATATATAGTTAGGTTAGGTACGTAGCGGCTTCGCCTACGCTGTCAAAGGAAATTCCTATGATGTTTTACCGCTGTAAAAAAGTAACCTTAGATATAATTCTCAAGCTTCTACTACCCCCAGTCATAAAAGTCATACGCATTTCGAAACCAACAAATAACCAAACACACTCTCTCATTTATAACATAATATAGTAAGGATTTCGTATCATATTCATTCATTGCCTTTCAAATACAATTCTTGATATGTATAATAATTTACCCTCCCATCATCAAAACACGCATGGATGTATATGTGTGTGCTGATACGTAGGTATGTGTACACACGCACATAGACGCATACCTACGCACTCATGCGTGCACGCACATATCAATATACTCTTTTATACAATTTTGATACAATACTACTAACTATATTCTCTCACAGTGAACAGTCAAAAAACAATATAGGCAATGAAATAAATTACACACGCTCTACCTATTTCATTAAAATATAGAGACCATTGCAAAATTTCTTTAAGGTCATTACTGAAAATAAAATCGCCTGGGTTTCTTCTAAGAACAGGAAAAGTTAGTTTATTGTTCTGCAACACGATTAAAAAGAATAACATACTTTTGTTACAGTCGTTTTCAAATACAACAATAGCACCTATTAGATAACAGTTGTTTTTAACATTGAGTAAATAATTTGAAATGACATTCATATTTCAGAACTATGGACCACAGTGAAAGAGCTCTCCTATGAGTGTTTGCGGCTTGGAGGGGTGCTGTCGGCTACAATAGGGCCACGTACTATTTATAGTGAGTCATTCATTACTTTTTCTATTGTGTTTATTCTAAAAAGCCTAAAATATACTCTTTCTCTTCTTGTGTTTATTCTAAAAAGCCTTAAATATTTTCTAATAATAATTGGTATAGTCGCATACAATAGACCTATAGGTATTAATTACTAGCAGTGCTTTACAGATTCTACATTCATTGAGCCAATAATTTTTCAATTCAGGATGGTAGTTCACGAGAAAAGCGCATTCAACCAAATAAATAAAGTCTTCTGCTTCATAATATTAGCAGATATAGATGTATCAGTTATTCCTTCAAAAATTTAATTCTGAACGTCCCTTATTCATTGAATTATGTTTTCTACCTAGTTGTTTGCGATCCAGATGATGCGTTGACGGTAGCAAACTCATGCTTACAAAAGGATACTTTTTACGAATTTGCTAAGCCTTGGCTTGGAGAAGGATTGGTAACTGGCAAGTGTAAGTAAAGATTTTTACATAATACATAATAACATGAATAATATAAAGTTATAATATTAACATTGAAATCTTAGAAAAAATTCACAAAAATAATGAACTTATTGGAGCAGCTTATTATTGTCATTTACTTATAACATAATAATAACTTATATCGATTTTATTTCGAACTCTTTCTCTAATGTTAATTTCCCTATTTTTTTTTTTGTGTTCTACTTGACCTATGTTTTCAGCAAAACACTAACTTATACTTATCCTCATTAGATAATTACATTTTGTCAAGTCTTTGCAATTGAACATCGTATCCTCATTAGATGTGATTTGGACAAATTGTCTTTGCAATTGAATATTTTATTTTATATTCCAGTATCCATCTGGAAGCACCACCGCCGTCTTCTGAACCCAGCGTTCAGTTCCATCGTTCTGGACGGATTTCTGGGCGTCTTCAACAGCCAGTCTCGAAGGCTAGTCCAGGAACTGTCGAAGGAAGTTGGAAAGGGACCGTTTGACCACTGGGTGTATACTCGCCATAATGCTTTGGAGACTATTTGTTGTGAGTAGCTTAATTTTTTAAAATAAGATTTTGTATCGTATTCGTATTTGTACAGAAGAACAATTGAAAATCCTTGATGATACAAACCGCTTTGTCGTAACGCAATATCGAAACGAAAGCAATATCTCCTCTCCTTTCACCATAACTACTAAAACGCATACATAATTAGGAATAGGTTAAAAATATGTACTTTAACAAAAACCGATTAATTATCCACAAATAAAAGTTATTCATAAAAAATTGTTTGATAATATTATATATTTAAACACGAATATAAAAGTCATCATAAATTTAAGCCCCATATAAGTAATATATCTTTCTATATGTTTATGAATTTCAGTAACAGCACTTGGCATAGACTTCACGGAGAAGAGTGTTCTAAACAGCCAATACGTGCAAGCCACAGAGCAGATATTCAACGTCTTCGTAGAAAGGTTCCAGAAGTTTTGGCTCCATAATCATTTTATATACAGCCTGTCATCGTTGCGCAGAAAACAGGATAATCTGCTCAAGATTTTACATAACATGTCTTATACCGTAAGTATGGTCATCACAGCATCACTACGGTCATAATAAAACATCCATTTAATATATTCGCGGATATACTGGAGTATGTTTAAAATACTGACTTCATTAAACAATTGATTTTTTTTTTGCTATGAAATTACAGTTGATGAGTGTCCGTGATATTCTAAAAATATAAATCTTACATAAGTTACTATTATTCTCTATAACAATAACTTATTTTTAATTTTAGGTCCTTCAAAAACGGAAAGCTGATTACTTGAAAAGTTTGGAATCTGGTAACAAAGAAGATAAAACAGGTACCTATTTAAATTTTCACAATATAAATAACATTAATTATAAGCGGTCGCAGGTAAGATACAATGCAATCTATTCTTCTTATCTTTCAGGTAAGAGTAATTATTCTGTTTCATATCTTAATTCTTAGTCATTCTAATTTCTGTATTATATATAAGAGATCAGTCTACTGCAGTGCGATTTCCTATACTAAACTTGTTGTCATTTTCCAAACTAAATCCTGCCTTCATTTCAGGTACAAAATTCAAGCCATTCATGGATCTTCTACTAGAGTTAGCAGTGGAGAAGGGTGCGTTCAACGACCGTGAAATACAGGAGCATGTAGACACAATGATTGTAGGCGGCCATGATACGTCAGCTAGCGTGCTTATGTTCACCCTGGTGTTGATAGGATCTCATCCACATGTTCAGGAGAAGATCTTTGAAGAGTAAGTATAGCATTTTGACTATAGCAATCGTCCAAAATGAAAATTACCCTTAACTCACTTAATTATTATTAGTGTTTTCCCGCTTTGCTCATTTCGGAATTGTCCATCTATACTTGAAGAAACAAAAACATAATAAAAATGGGTCTAGCCGTTTAGTAGAAGTTTAGTGGCATAAAAGTAAATGATGAAAACGCTTTATAGAAGAGCCGCTCCTAGGTACAGTTAAAAAAACTTATTGAATGCTTCTCTTCATTATATCTCAATATACTATTTTCAGATTACGTGAAGTCTTTGGCAACGACGACCGTGACGTCACCAAACAGGATCTCTCACAATTGATTTATTTGGAAGCGGTGTTGAAGGAGAGCATGAGGATATTCCCTATCGTACCTGTGACAGCTAGAATACTTGATCGAGATCTTAAATTGAGTAAGTTAAGCTTGAACATTATAACAAGTAAAGCATAAAATTAGTAATAAGTGGACTTTACTTTTTTCTGAATCAATCAACCCGGGTACGGGTTTCCAAGGTTTTTATTCACTAAATAGGATTGGATAATAATTAATTTGAATACATCGTGCTTATAATAACTGATATTTTCTACCTAAACAAGCTTACGATTGATTTTGCTAGCGGTAATATTTAGAATTTTTCCTGCTGGAAGCCATCCTAGTTTTATTACGTGATATTGTACTGAATAAAACGTGTCTTTCCAGAGCACTGCACACTATCCAAAGGCCGTACCTGCTTCATGTTCGTGCACGGCATCCACAGGCATCCGATGTGGGGTCTAGACGCGGAGGAATTCAAGCCAGAAAGATGGCTGAACCCTGCGACGTTGCCGGACTGCCCTACCGCGTTTGCCGCGTTTAATATGGGAAGAAGGATATGTATTGGTATGTATTTATTCGTATTATCTGCCCATAGTACTTTAGTTTTTCAGCGACGTTGCCGGACTGTTTTACCGCGTTTGCCGATGGGAAGATGAATATGTATTGGCTTTTATTTATGTTTTCTGCCAAGATACTATTTTCAGTAAAGAAACGTGCGCAATTATTTTTATATCGCATTCAATGAATAGTGAAAATATTTGAATTTATTATACAACAGTAATCATCAGTCACAATATGTGCTGTGTATATAAATAAGTACATAGACGGATTGTCGTCCTTTAGCCAATATAATGGCATGACTAGCATTTTAGTACAAGTTTATGATTGTTGTTGTTCACGTTACCATGTGGAAACAGTTCTCTTTACATGTTATTCCCTTTATACCTACTCTCTTTTTCACTCCCATGCTTGGTTTTTGACAAAATCTACAGTTCCTTCCTCAATGCCTAAGTGTTTAGCGCCTGGCAAACTTCTTGGACTAAGTGTTGAAAGTTTTGCGCAGCAAGTAATATCATTAAAATTGGTTGGGGAGTTTAGGCATAAAGCGAAATCGATAGAGAACTTTCCCATTCATTTAAAAGCTCCTAAAAAATGTAAAACCTCATGAATCATCTAGAATATTCCTTATGTACTTACTCATGTAATTATTTGCAGGTAAATCATACGCCTATATGTCGATGAAGACATCACTCGCACATCTCATGCGTCACTATAAGGTAAAAGGAGACCATACAAAATTGGTGCTGAAAATTGACGTGATGCTAAAACCTGAAGAAGGCCATTATATAAGCATAGAGAGAAGAAGTTAACAATAGAATATAATATAGAATTATGGTCTATAACGTTTGAAATCTATATTATAGTAGAACTGTGGTAGTAATTAGTAATTTGTGGTAGAACGTAGTAGAACTTGTGTTATTTAGATGTAAATAATTTTAATGTACATTGATGTAAAAAAACTGTAAATAAATGATACCAGATATATGTATTGTTTTTTTATTTATTTATTGTGCGTCACCATCCAAAATGCAATTACTCAACTAAATACTTATAACTATTTAAAAGTAACTTGTACACATTGAAATGTGTACAACGGGAATATATGTCTTGATATAACGGGAACTATGTTTTGAAAAACATTGTTCCCGTTATATCACAAATATGTAAAAAAAATATTATTCAAGTAAAATTCAACAGCCGTTACAAAATTAACAAAAAATATTAACACCAAATTCTTTAACTTATCACATCATTAAAATAATTTAAAACATCACTTAAAAAACCTTATATTTTATTCCTAATCAAGTTTTCGACTATCGTCCCCATTTTTTTCTGCTACGGCTTTTATAAGAGCAGGAGAAGCCTGTTTCAAATCATATACTAAACCTGTAAATGCTAGTAAATCTAGAAAAACAGTTGTTAAATTGATGAAATATGGCAACTCAGCTGCTTTGTAATCCCAGGGGAAGGTGTGATGGTAGTTATGCCAACCTTCACCAAGCGCAATTATTGATACGATATTGTTTTCTGATGGCATTATGTCCCTGAAAATATAAAATGTTAAATGTGAAAGTATTGCTTAT
>CAJQZN010037167.1:0-11659 GCA_907164685.1 Colias eurytheme | reverse complement strand
TACTTCTAGAACGATTTTAACCAATAACTGTTTCCCTTCAAATATAAAATTTAGTTTTATAACTGCGAAAAGAAGCAGGTTCGAATCCCGCCAAACGATCGAATTTTTCATCTAAACAAAAATTTTCACAATATGAAAAATCGTCTAGTCAAATCTCTCAATCAAGATCGTTTAGCAAACTATCATCAAAAAGGTTAACCCGTATGAGCTGTACGAACAACGTGACAAATACTTTTATAACGACACGTCGCGTGACGCGCGTGACGCGTCGCGTGACAGAGGGCCGGTCAGTGCACAAACAATTCCGACACTAGTTTCATTAATAACTTTGTTGGGCACGAAGCGAGCGAAATTCGCTATAATATGTGTGTTGCTGTAAGATTTTAAAAACCGTTGGATTATAATCTATCCCTCGACACAATCTAATGGTGTTAACAAATTAGCGGTGACAAGCGGCTTAGCTTTGCTCAATTGCATTCATTACACGAATTAGCAATGTGTTTAATGCATATTCTATAGAATATTCTAATAGCTAGACTACAAATAAATAAAAATTAACATTAAAATCTGCATTCAATCAATAAGTAACACTAAGTCTCAATGTTAACTACCAGCTGATCGATCGGAAATGTGATAAATAAAATAAATAGGTTTCCATTTTATTTGTCAAGTTAACCATTAGATACGAAACCTAGGTACTCATTAAAAATAAGTTTAATACTTATTATAAGTTACTTCCCTAATTCACAAAATAATCTTCACCTAATACGATACTCATTTCTTTATGAAAATAAATAAATACCGCATATTTCGTGGCCCACAGGCGACAAGCGGCCATTAATTGCGACGGATGCGCGGGACGCGCCACCTGCCGGCGCGTTGTACGCAAATTATTTGTATTGTTTATTTTATATTCATTCTTTATTTTAATACTGAACACTATTTTATAAAACTTGCAGTAATAAGTAGTTAAGTTTTTTGTTCGTTTGTAAAAGCAGAAAGATGATAATATGACTTTTTGTGTGTTAATATTTGAAACAAGGTATGTAAGAAAAGTTTATGGGTTACAATAAAACTGTGGGTATGCAATAAAAATAAAAATTTTGTTTTAATAATGTCTGCATGCACAAGCAAATCTTGTAAATGGAGTTATTTAATTGGTGTAAGATTTTCATAAGACATGATAATCTTTTAAGCTACATAATAATAATATATCATATTATGAACTTAAATATTATAACGTTAATTAATTAAAAATCCATCGATATTAACATAAAAAATCGTTACGAACCTGCATCGATTTTGGGTCGGTTAAAAATACACTCTTTAAAAAAAGGATATATAACAAAAGAGGGTACTCAAAGAAAAGCACATAATACCACAAATACTATTTATATACCGTTTGGAGATGGGGCCAACAATAAACACTTCAGCATGTGCTATTTATTTGATTTACGATAAAAACTGCACTTTCAGTAAGTTTTTAATGTATTACTGCAGGTGGGAAATATATTTTCAAGGCTTTGGAGTTGAACTACTGTTTTGTTTGTAACTTGATGTAGGAACTGTTATACAAATTTCGATGAATTCTGGTGCATGGATAGCTTCTGTAGGAAATTTATTGTTTCTTTGAGTGGGAAGAAAATCAGTGTTGTAATGAAATTTATGGTATTCTAAAGTACGTAAAGGATATAATATTAAAAAATACGAATTAATTACATATATTTATACAAACACAATAAATATTTGTATTACGAAATAATATGAAGCTAAAGATTTTTTTCAATCTGACCATACACAACTTAATTTTTAATTAAATTATCAGATTTTCAAAATCAATTAAACGAGGCGCATATACGAAATTAACTGAACCAACATAAAGGTTGTATTTAAATGTAATATTCCCTGATAGATCCGGGACAAGGGATCGCTTGAGGAGTTTTTAATTTAGCCGGGTAGACCCCCGGGAGCCGGACCGCGATGTATTAATATCAAGCTATTTATATATTCAAGTTGCAGGTATGTTGTGAAAAGTGGGCGTTTTGTAAAGTGTCTACATTATGTTTTAAAATTGATTCGTCAGATGAAATTACATCAACATTTATAATAGCAATCCAGTAATAGGTTTAAAACCTAAGTTGTCACATAATTTGAACCACCTGAAACATTAAAAAGCGTTTGCCCTTTACCCTGTTTTTTTTCTGCCTGTTAAAATTGACATCAAAAGAAGCCGCTTAAATTTAACGCTCTTATCTCAGGAACTACAGGAATGAAGGGAATAATATTAAATCGTGTATTTATAAAGAAGCTACAATTTGAATTATAACATCATGATACGAGTGGAGCAGTTATGAAAAATATTTGCTAAAAATATTTCGTTTCAGAGCAGACGAATTTTCGTGCGTCAGTAAGTAATTATTTAATAGAAAAAACTAGTTGATTACAAACTTAATTAATACCTACTTTATTTATTTTTATATAATTATATAAAGTTTTTTATTTCGAAGTCAAATTTCAAACAAGTTAAAAAGCGTTTCCACAATGACCGCAGCACGGGCCGTGAAAGCAATATTCAAAGATTGATGACCGTGTTCCCGTCTCATAAGGACATTGTGGAGAGTCGGACCGCTCACAGAATCCGACTTTATGAACACCATTCAAAATTATCGTAACATGTTGACATTATGTTGGTCCATGCTCGTACATTGTACGAGCATGGACCAACATAATAAAGAAATAGAAAAATCATTGGAATATATTAGTGGGCAATTGGAGTCATTGCAGAGTAAAATTGAAGGTCTGGAGGAAGTTAAAAAAGAATTGTCTAAAGAAATCCATTCAATCCACGAAAAGTGTGAAGTTTATAACCAATTCTGCATTAAGACTAGTATTGAAATACGAGGGATTCCGCATCAAAAGGATGAGTACAAAGAAGGGTTATATAAAATGGTACATTCATTGTTTAACTCATTAAAATTAGACTATCATACGTCGGATGTTCGAGACGTCTATCGGCGATTTAACCGCAACAATAAAACGTCATCCCCTCCTATAATTATTGAATTCACATCCACTTATACTAAGCTCAAGGTTCTGGAGACCGCAAAGAAACTGTACAAATCTACACAAATGCAACTAAATGCAAGTCATCTTGGATTAAACTCAACATCAACAATATATATATCAGAATTATTAACAGCTAAAATAAAACGGCTATTCTTCCTGGCGAGAGACTTTGCTAATACGGAAAAGTACAAATATTGCTGGTCGAGTAACGGCCGTGTGTTTCTGCGCAAAGCTGATGGTTCTCCTCATATCCACGTAAGAGATGAACAACAATTAAAAAGTCTTACTCAATGACTAATAACAATATATTTTGGTTTTTCTTATGCATGTATTTTAAAACTGATTAGTGTTAAGTTAAAATACGTTAATAATTTAATTAATATACAAAGCTTTAAATACAATAGTCTTACAAATTATGCTAATAATTATAATACAAGATTGATATTTAATAGAATAGCGTCGTTTAAGTTTCTAAATACTATCTTTTCAAAATGTTTTATATTAAAAGCTATTATTTATGTTTGTGCAACTAAAATTATATTATTTTTTAATGAATTAAATTTTATACAGTGTATTATCAAGTGCTTTATAAAAGATCGTGTAATTAATTCTAATATAATATTATTCATGAAATGTTTGTTATGTAGTAATTTAGCAAAATATGAAATTGTACTTTTGAAATTAACTATTTACAAAGAATATTTAAAACATACTAAAATTATAACTGTAACTCATCCAAAATGTATAAATATTTTATTAATTTCTCACGCTTTCACTCTTGTACATATCAACTGTTCAAAAATTTGTGTATGTCGATTACGAATATTTAATTTCTACCTTATAATGGTTTATAATATAATATATACACCTTACACACTTACATGTAACTCTGCCAGACAGATCTTTATTTCTCCAAATGGGACAACAAAAAACGTATCCAAGATACGTATTGGTTTCCACATAATCATTATAATAAAATACAATGGCTAACACAAACTTAATAATTGATGATATCGATCAGACGTGTATTATTCCGTTCTGGCAAACCTTTAAGCCCGAATCTTGCATCCATTACTTTGGAGACGTTAATAGACAGTTCACAATGATTACACAAAACATAAGAAGTATACGTAAAAACATCAGCGCATTTGAATTATTTCTGGATCGTCTAGGCTATCAACCGGATGTTATTGTGTTAACAGAATGTTGGATTGACGATACATTCGGGGGCATGAATCTTTCTGGTTATTACTGTGCATACTCAAAAAAATGCTACAACAAAAGTGATGGTATTGTAATTTTTTATAAAGCTAGCCTTAACATGGTGAAAATATTGGAACCGAGTTTTCGTAATGGAACATGTTTAATCTTAGAAATTGACTCTATTATTTCTATAACTTCAATCTATAGATCTCCTTCTTTTACTTCCATGTCAGATATAAATAACTTTTTGAACTCTCTGGAACTCGTGTTAAAAAAATGTACGAGTAGCAATAGAATAATAACCGGTGATTTAAACCTAGATATAACAGATAATGGCATGTCTATCTATTCTGAGCAATATTTAAACCTAGTGACCCAATATGGCTATATACCTGCATATAATGTACCAACGAGATTGGGGAGCTGTCTTGACCACTGTATGATAAGGTCACGATCACAGTGCAAAGCTATTATTTGCCACTCTGATATTACTGACCATGATACTATCTTATTGTCAATTAGCCTTACAATTATGGATAAATGTTTTTCAAATAATACAGATACATTAATTAAATCAAAAATTGATCACAATAAATTGCTAGAGTCAATAGAAAAAATGGACTGGTCAACTTTATATAACTGTGGTAATGTTGACATGGCGGCCGAGCTTTTTATTGACTCTCTTACTGATCTCATTACACAAAATACAACAAAAATCATTACAAGTAAACGTAAATTAACTTTAAAACCATGGGTAACCCCGAACTTATTAAAATGTCTGAAAAAACGCGATGCTTTACATATGACGACAAAAAAGTTCCCCGATTCTGAAGCACTTAAAAACGAGTATAAAAAATATAGGAATACCTGCAATAATTTATTTCAAAATTTAAAAGATGAGTATGATAGACAGGCTATTCAAGATACCAGAAAGGATAGTAAAAAACTTTGGAGAACTGTCAAAAGGATATGTAAAATTAATGATACCAGAAATAATCGAAATGAACTTCTGAACATCAAAAATAACAGCCCTGTAGATTCCCTTAATACAGTTAATGACTATTTCTCAGAAATAGGTGAAAAATTGGCTACTAAAATTTTAGATAATCTTGATAAATCCGAATCAGAACTTGCTCGAACTTACCGTAATTTAGCAAAAAGTCCATCGAACTCGCTTGCTTTCACACCTACCGATTCTTCTGAAGTAGTGAAAGTCATTAATTGCTTAAAAGCAAACTCCGCTCCGGGAATAGATGGCATTACTAATGCAATTCTAAAATATGCCAAATTATCTCTTGCACCTCCAATTTCTTTTATAATTAACTTGAGTCTATCATCTGGTATATTTCCTAACTGTTGCAAACTTGCTAATGTCTGTCCAATTTTTAAACAAGGTGACCCTATTACACCATCCAACTATAGGCCTATTTCTCTTCTTAGCTCACTATCTAAAATTATAGAAAAAATAGTAAACAGCCGACTGATACGCTTTCTAGAGAAGGAAAAAATATTATCACCTAACCAATACGGGTTTCGAGCTGCCAGATCTACGGAGGATGCCATCACATCATTGGTTGATTTTATTGTTGCTAAATTAGATAGTGGCTACAGATGTGCTGGCGTTTTCCTGGATCTGGCAAAAGCATTTGATACTGTTTCTCGAAAAATCCTTCTCAGGAAACTTGAGTGTGTGGGAATTAGAGGTTTACCTCTGGAATGGTTTTCCTCATATCTATCTCAGCGGTTACAGCGGGTAAAGTTGGAAAGCTTCTGTAGTGATATTAAATCTGTAAATTTCGGTGTTCCACAGGGTAGTGTTTTAGGTCCTACCCTTTTCTTGGTCTACATTAACGACTTTTGCTCATTGAACATGCTTCAGGCTCAAGTTTTTGCTTTCGCAGATGATACTGCCGTTATATTCTACGAGCGCGACTGGGCAGGAGTCGTTAGTGTAGCCCAAGCAGGTCTTCAAATAATGGCAAGTTGGCTGCAAAGTAATCTACTTACCCTAAACACCGACAAAACAAAAGTTGTTTGTTTTCACACAACACTAAAAACGGCACCTGTGGTAGATATGAGGTTTACCATCCATCACTGCAAAGATCGTACACCACTATGCTCGTGCCCTAACCTCCAAATAGTAGATGAAATCAAATATCTCGGTGTCATAATTGACAAGAAACTAACATGGAAGAGCCAATCACATGCTTTAAGCTCCAGAGTTCGTAAACTCATGTACATATTCAAACTATTAAGAAATGTGGCTGATACAGAAACGATACGCATTATATACACAGCGCTGTGTCAGTCTATTCTGTGTTATGGAATATGTGCATGGGGTGCAGCTTGTAAAAGCATACTACTGAGGGTGGAAAGGGCACAAAGGGCAGTAATTAAAGTGGCGCATAAAAAGCACTTTCGATTTTCAACAACGCAACTGTATCTAGAAACCGGCTTTCTTAGTGTACGGAAGTTATTTTTAATGGCACTCATTTTAAAATTTCATAAGACAGCTAATAGTTCTTTAACAAATCCAGAAAGCAGACGTCTTATATGGCAAACTCCAGCCACTCACACATTTTTTGCTCATAAATTCTTCTCTTTCTTAGGTCCTTACTTATATACTAAAATAAACAATAAATTAAATATTTTTAAAATGACTAGATGTAAACTAAAAAAGTCCCTAAAAGTATGGATGCAAGGTCTTGATTATACTCAGACTGAAGAGATCTTGAAACTGGAAGTATAGAGCACTATCTAAATTACTTACACACACACCCACACACACACACCCACACACACACACACACACACACACACACACACACCCACACACTCACCCACACATGCACCCACACACACACCCACGCACAAACACACATATACACATACACATGCATGTTTAAGAGTGAGATTTATTTAATTTATATTGTATAATTATTAAAAATTTGTTTTTTTTTTGCAAAATTTTTACACATCTGGAAGAAACTTGTTCCCACGACACAGGGAATCCTAGTGTGGGAGCAAGGGTTCTTATATTGTATGTATCATATTATTTTGAATAAAATTATTGAATTATTGAAAATTATTGAACATAATGAAATTAAAATTCCTTGAATTCTGCGTATATAATGTACTAGCTGTGTCCTGCGGTTTTACCCGCAGTGCTCCACTTCTGTTGGTATTAGCGTGATGAGATATAGCCTAAAGCCTTCCTCGATAAAAGGGCTATCTAACACCGAAATAATTTTTCAAATCGAACCAGTAAGTTTCTGTATAGTATAGATTAATATCTTGTGGGATAGCTAGAATTATTTTCGCAAAAAGTCTATACAATATTATAACGTGTTTGGAATACACTAAGTAAGCTCATATATTATTTGTGTGTCACGATATTCCCCTTTTCTTTAACACAATATAATGTTAAAATAAAATTACTGCAAACAATGGAAAAGATAATAGCATGAGAGAAAAAGTGTGCATACATCGTTATAGCATAATATGTAACATTTGTAACAATGGAAAAAATAATACCGCCTTAGAAACATTTTTCTTTCTATTCTAATTGTGCTAAGATATATTTAATAACTAACTAACCCCCCCCCCCCCTTATCCCAACCAACGTCTATGCTAAACTAAATGATGTTCAGTCAAGACGTTGAACGTTGCATTCAAAAACTTGACGAGTTGTCCTTTACCCAGTCAATTACTTAAATGCTGTCATTTAATGAAGGCGCTAGTCATTCAATCAAATAGCAGATTGAACCAGATGACTGCGACATACACAATCTAAGTACCTACTATAGAATCTAAGTACCTTTACATAATTTATTTCCAAAAATAATACTTCCCTACTAAACACAATTTTCGTCTTAAAATATATTGTTGCTGGCAAGAATCGAACCTTAACCTTTTGCTAAGCTTTCTCTTAGTCTATATTCAACGTATCCTATTCGTTAAAAATAACATTAGCATAACAGTTATACAATATAACCATGCGTATCTATAGTATATACAATCACAGTCAACCCGTAGTGAATCCCAGGAGCGATCAAAAGTTGATTTTTCCTATTATCGACACATTCACATATTCAAGCGTCGAAGCCTTGTTGGTTGTTGCAGAAACACACGGGAGAACGTTTGACACGGTAACGACGCGTTTAATCTATTTATATTTGTGATTTTTTTCGTATTTGTAATGAAACCACAAGGTAAATTGAAACTAAGCATTAAATTTACAAATCGAACAAACCTACGCTCTTTTAATAAATTTCCAAGTTGGTAATACGAAAAACGTTCATCTGCATGATTGAACATTAATTGATATTTCAAAGAGCTATACAATTTCTAGTTCGAAAATTAATTATACGCAAACAAAAACAAGAAGTGTATAAAATGTCTAAATACTCAGAAACAATACAAATCGTGAGCTAAAACGTGCTGCCTAAATAAACTTTACTAAAACATGTAAATATCTTAATTTTACGTTTAACTTTGATATTACCTACCTCATACGGTCTATATTTTTAAAGTGAAACTTTTATTACATCGTCTCAAACTTTTTGGTCTGTGTAGCGCATGTCGCGTGACGTACGATAATTATCGTACAAATACGATAATTATCGTAAGTTTCACTTTTACCGTGGTTTCATAAAACCACACAACATTTTTTTTTATTTATTTATATCAGGCAGCATCGCCCATATATTATTATCATTAGTAGTACTTATTCTTGTGTTAGTAAAACTACATATACTTATTTTTAGATTTAAGAGCACTATAGCAAACCATACTTTAAATTTTCCAAAAGGAATGAATTAACACAAAAAACGCAGCGTCCCGCCGCTCTTTACGAACCCCTACATCATCAAAGCTATCTGCATTCACAAAGAGTCCGATCGAGTGTTTTCCTAACATTTACGCTCCGAATAACATTCTGTATGCGCACACGTGACCATGATTTATCTAGGGGGAGGGGGAGGGGGGTGTCTCTCCGTTGTTATTTATCTCTGATTCGACAATGCCATGAAATATCGTCTGAGATCTTGTAAAGGGCTAGTTGTTTTCATATTTTTGACAGTGATGGATAACCTTTGGAAGTATTTGATGTATCGACTATCGAGTGATGTTTGCGTCAAGGTCGGAGTCGAAAGGTTGCTGATGTAATTATTTATGGGTGTTTTTTTCCTTGTTACTAGGGGTTATTGAATATCGATGTGTCTTTTCTAGATGATTTTAAATTCAAAAAGTAGACGAACAAAGATCTAACTACAATATTTGCACTTACAAGCAATGAAAATTTGCATTATATTTCATCGCTTCATTCTTCAGATATTATTTACTATGTAGTTCCCTTTTTCAATGCTAGCAACCACGCACGCCTTTAGATTTTTTTTTTTTTTTAATTGAGGGTATTACGACCTGACAAGTATTTGCTCGCTTTGAACGATATTCATTCCTTTTTCGTGCGCCGCAACATACGGACGTCTCAAATAAGTGCAAGTTTCGTCATGTTGAAGAGAAATTCGAAGGAGAAAATTGATTATAGTATGAAGATTAAGATAGGAAGTTTAAGAAACATAAAACTTATAATATCATCTTCGTAATCCGAAGACGACACAAGTAAGTACTTTGGAGTTTTAAAGTGTCTTTATTTCGATCTGTAATACGACGAATGAAAGTTTCTTATAACTTACGAGATTGAAGCGTTGAAAAATATTCAAATATTTTTCGTTTATACCGGGAGGTTGTCCGAGATGGCATCACAAAGGTAATTTAATAGCTCATGATTTCTAGAAGTGAAATAATATTTACATATTACTCAACTTATGCCGGGAGGATGTCCGCGATGGCATCACAAAGGTTATGTAATTTTTTACTTTAGAGTACATACTTAAGTATTGTTAATGTATTGAAATACATATTTATACCGGGAGGATGTTCGAGATAGCATCACAAAGGTAATTTAATAGCTCATGACTTCTAGAAGTGAAATAATATTTACATATTACTCAATTTATGCCGGGAGGATGTCCGCGATGGCATCACAAAGGTTATGTAATTTTTTACTTTCGAGTACACACTTAAATATCATTAATGTATTGATATACATATTTATACCGGGAGGATGTTCGAGATAGCATCACGAAGGTTAAAATCGAAATTTTTTAATAGAATAAAAAATAAAAATAAAAGCCGGGAGGATATCCGCGATGATATCACAATGGTATTTTTATTGGAAAATTATAAATCTTTATTGGTACATATATAATTAGTAATTACTTGTTTAATCATTACCAGCTTACCAGGAGGCTATTCGAGATAATAGCACGATGGTTTGTTAGTTGAATATCAACTTATGTTAAAAAATAAAATAACCCTAAATCATAATTTTATAAGTACCCTCGATAACAAAACTTTTTGTTACCGGATCCAGATATCCTAGAAACTGATCCACCGACAAATTCTTTGCCGGGAATTATGTACAATACGACGGATCCAGCTGCGCTTCAAGCAAATGAACCAGTAACGGTTGATACCACGGCCCCTCAATCGGAGCCTGTCGACTTAGAACCTGATATCTTAGCAGCATTGGGTAAAGCTAATGATGTGATTCCAGAATATGGTGAAAAAATTCACGAAAGTCTCGCCAAAATATGGTTGCCGATCCTTAAGAAAGTTTTCTAAAAACTTATTAGATTCCCGAAAATTGCGTATTACTCCAGGCTCCTACGTAAATTTCGGAGATTCAGGCTGCTACCCCTGAATCCGGTAAATTCTGGGATAAAAAATGGCTAATTTGCATTGGCAATAATTGGGGGCCGTTATAACAGGCGTTAATAATAACCCCCTATTTACATAGTAAGAAATATAAGATGGAGGCCAATAAGTTTATAAGTGTATATGTCGCATATTCTCGGACCTCCATCATCGACAAACGGAATCAAGAAAAAAGTTTATTAGGCCTTGTTTAGACAAAACTTTTTTACAAGTTGTTGATCATTCTGAAAGGGATAATACATTGTTTGGAGACAATTTATCGGATAAAATAAAAGCTTCGAAGGTTATTACACCAAAACCTTCTAGTTCACATGCTCATACAGCACACACATCTCGCAATAGTTTCCAGGGAAACTGGCAGACACCTTCTCGCTTTCAGTCAAACAGGGGGGGGCGAGGAGGTTACAAGAGGGACATACAAAGACCAATCCCCTCTTCGTAGCCAAAGATGACCAGCTCGAGCTAAGATTGTGCACCAAAATAACAATAAATATTTACGTTATTTTACGATTGTTGGCGTAAAATTACTAATAATACAACCGTTCTTAAATGGGTTGAAGACAGTGTGGATTTACCATTTTTTAATGAAGTTTTTCAAAATTCAGTGCGT
>CAJQZN010037165.1:0-11061 GCA_907164685.1 Colias eurytheme | reverse complement strand
AAAAACACTAATACGATCATTTATGGATACTGTCGTCATGCCTATTCAAAGTTTGTGCATTTGTCAAGGATCAGTGACGATACAATAATTTTATAAGCATGTTTTTTAGGTGCTCTTTCGACTTCTACTACCTACTTTTCTAGAAAAAATTTCACACATTCATATGATATTAAATAATAATAATATAATATGTAATATTATTAGATATTGAGTATTGCATACAAATTTGATTTCATAAAATAGAACAATTTAAAACCTAAGATAATTCTTTTAGTAAAAATTTTTTTATTGCAGCGAGCTAAAAGCAGTGTTGCCATCAGTCGCGGAAGAAGTTATACTAATGACGGAGCAACTATTGGACACTATGGGCCAAGATCCTCTCACATCAGAGACTAAAGAGTTGATTCGCACTCAAATTATATCTCTGGGAGATCCGGAGCATAGAGTTAGGCAGATTGTTCGTGAGTATTGATTTATTTTGAAAGAAAGAAAGAAAAAACCATTTATTTGTACCGTTAACATATAAATACAGATTTTTAGAACAATAAAATGATTAAAATTAACAGATAAACAGTACAAAATGGATATATCCACTCAGTGCTTTGAGAATCGAAGGACATTTACGTAACTTAGATTTTGCAACTGTATAGTATATTCATTATTAATTTCTATGCATATGCATGTTATTACAATATATGTTATTACATACCATTGACTGATAATATATTTAGTTTTTACTTGGGTTTGATTTTACACGATTATTACAATTTACATGTTTAGAAATTAAGACTTTAATGGATTTTAAACGCGGTTTATTATTACTAGCTGCGCTTCGCGATTTCACCCGCGTGGCTCCGTTCCTGTTGGTCTTAGTGTAATGGTATATAGCCTATAACCTTCCTCGATAAATGGGCTATCTAACACCAGTAGAATTTTTCAAATCGGACAAGTAGTTCCTGAGATTAGCGCGTTCAAACAAACAAACTCTTCAGCTTTATAATATTAGTATAGATAGTCATGGGAAAACGGAAGGCTTAATAATGTAATTAATAAATAGCGTTTAAAATCCGTCAGTCTTTAATTTCTAATGATATATTTGTTTCTTTTCAGGTCAACGGGTTCTAGAGTTCCTAAAAGTAATTCTAGTCTGTGCGGGTGGGTCTAGACAGATTCCAGTTGGTCTTTCTGCATTCACTAAAGAACTGACAAATGTCTCAGGGACTTTGCTACGATATGTAATGCATAATAAAGCTGTGTTCACCAATCATTATTTGGAAATTATCGCTGCAGAACTGTGTAAGAATTAAGCCAATATGCCTGCGAAAAGGCCTTTTTTTATTAACTAGCAATATACTTTTAATGTATACCTATTTAAATATTTGGTTACTGTTGTAACCACTAACAACTAAACATGTTTTTACTTTATAGTTAAGAATTTAATAGACTTTGAATTTCTACATGCAATGTTATAGCGCTCCAATAGATTGATGTATCAAAGCAATAATTACATAGTATTTAATATATAGCAATATATTATATGATTCAAAAGTGAAATTATAATATTAAAATAAATAGAGAAGTCAGAAGTTTAGGAAACGAAACGTAAAAAAATACGACAAATTTTAGCAAAAAGAATAATTTTATAGCCCTGAAATTTTTTATACATTTTATACACCTAATAGTAAGATATTAACGTTAACAATCAAATAGATAATTGGAAATATAGCCGCCTAGAAAATATCTACTTATAACTAGAACATGTTAATTCTAGAATCTGTTCATGAACATTTAATTTCATTATAGATACAATACCTAAAGAAATTATTAAAAAAAACACACACAAACACGAATGAATGTATTCTTTACTGTTGTTGATTTTCATAACGAAAAATCTTTTTTACATAAGTCCTACTTTAACTTTTTTTAAAGTTGTATGAAGACTATATTTCAACAGTGAATCAAGTCACTGTTTATGCATTCCATACAAATTGTATTGGCTTTAAATAGGTACTGGGAATATTTAATTGGCGACAGTTTTTTTTTTTTTTTTTTAATAAAATGACTTTTTACAATTGGTATTCTTTCTGGATTTCAGAAAATAATATATTATTGTTATCCGCATTTATTAGGGACTGCATGTCCCATTATTATTTTCTAATGATCTAATCAACTAAATCCGTTCTATGAGTTGACTCTTTTTACATTATATAAATTACTAGCGACCCGCCCCGGCTTCGCACGGGTGCAATGCTGATACTAATAACTAAATACACTACAGAAAAACTTTACGTTGTATGTAAAAACATAGCGGCCCGGCCGGCCGGTACCGCCGCAAACGGTACGTCCCGCAATTTTTAAATCTGTAATATCTTCGAAAATATTCACTTAAATCATACGGAGTAAAGGGCCATATAGATCTATATTAAATGAACAATGTATTCAAGGTATTTAATTGGTTAAGGATTAATGCTGTATTGGTTAAAATCGCTTCGAAAATTAGCCATTATTTGTCGTAAAAAGTAAATGACAAAAAAAAGTTATTGTGGGTTATCCATAAGAGATAGACATATGCCATCGCGGACTTTTCTGTAGACCTTTTCAATGTGTACAATACTTAGTACATTATTTTGATAAAACTCGTAGGGTTCAGCCTGCGTTTGCAATGTAAGCGGAAGAAATGTAATGTAATTTACGACATCACATTAGAAACCTCAAAAATAACAGTACTTCTCCACTATTTAATGGATGTTATTATACATATAAACCTTCCTCTTGAATCACTCTATCTATTAAAAAAGACCGCATCAAAATCCGTTGCGTAGTTTCAAAGATCTAAGCGTACAAAGGGACATAGGGAAATAGGGACAGAGAATGCGACTTTGTTTTATACTATGTAGTGATTAATCCAATATTCATATTTAGCTAAACATAATTAATAAAAGCTATTTACAAGTTTGTTTATTACAATAGCCGAAGTGATGATGATCAAAACTCACAATGTTTATACTCTTTTTATAATCAAAATTACGTAACGTATTTTTATCCACATTTATTTTTAACAAAACCTTGCAATCGTTGGGAACAAGGATTTAATATTATTTTAGCTAAAATATAATACTGATAAATGAAATGCACTAATAAAATATCGCTATCATAATTTTGGTTTTTATTTATCCCATGTATTCGATGTGATGATGTTATATTTATAAGAAAAACACCATATTATATATTTTTAATTTAATGGTTTAATTAGATGTTCATCGTTAAGACTTATGTGCGAAATAATTTATGTTGAAAGTCCTATCACGCACTTTAAGTAATGTGTTTTCTCATAGATAAAAGGGATTTAAAAATAAAACATAATTGATGTCGCCAATATGTTTATTACTAGGTAAAATATATATAAATAATTATGAAATTCAATCCGAGCCGCTGTGTCGTGATGAGGCACTCGATGCTGAACCACTTCGAGATCCCTGAAAATGAATTAAAATACATTTTAATAATTGAAATGAGGTTAGACGGAATTAAGACCAAGTTTTAATGACATTTTTTGCTATAGTTGTAAGCCGTATTGCGTGCGCGTTTCTCTGTCTCTCTAATAGAAAACAAGAATTATGATAGTCTCAGGTAAGGTATGTTTTTTATATTGAAGGATGTGTGCTATGGATGCCTGCTATGTGCATATCGATACATCGCATAGCTCGTGATGTGCATCTTACTCGCGTATATATAGCGTAGCATCATTGAGATATACATATGGAGACGACACCGCCTACATCACTTGTGTTCCGCTCAACATAAGCCATATGGCTTAACTACACGCTCATTTTTATTTGTTTTAAAGTGAAACGCATCAAATATGCCTTCGTGTGTGTTACGATATTGCACAAATAATACGGAAAAGTGACTAACATAACTTTTCATCGGTAAGTACCTAACTAGATAATAATTTTTAAAACTTAGTTAGAGCACAAAAATGGCGCACAGATGTTTGTGGTGTCTCCTCAATACGTAGTAATATTATCTCAATGCGTAGCATATGTGGAAACGGTCACATAGTTTCATAGCATGGCTATTACATTATCGTAGAATAGCATAGTACATCCCTGGTGGAGCACCCTAAATGTGGTACGTCAACAAAAACTCACATTTTTTTTATAGTGGAGAATGCATTTAGGCATACCCAGGGCACTCGGAGAAAGAGCCCTGGGTTATATCGGACTCACCCTGCTGAGTGGTCCTACCGACTAAACTCCACTGTGTTCCGCCGTGCCGCTTTATTGACGGGGCCGCGGGTATTCGGTAGAACCGCGTCCGCATACAAAAACTCACATGTCTAGAAGCACTCGCCGATCGGCTTCTAGAACGTTCCGAAGCGCTGGACCGTTTCCTTGAGCTCGCACGTGAGGAGCGTTTCGAACTTCCTTTGGAAGACGCGCGTGATGACGCGCGGGAACTTGCTTTCGATGACGCTTTTGAACCCTGCAATGTAAAAAAGTTAAACTTAAATAACGATGACACCCGTAAAATCATATATTAGCAGTGAAACATGTGCCAATCTATAAGATGAAATAAAAATATATCGTTAATTTCCTTCCTGCTTTGATCAAATAAAATAAAGAGCGTGTGTGCCGAGCACACGTGTCAGAAGTAAAACTTCCTGATTCAAACATACCAAAATCGTCGCCTTACTCAATGAGTTGACGGTATTGCCATAACGCGACCTTGAAATTTTACTCTCAACCTACCTAAAGAAATTTCATTTAAAAAAATAGCTCATTTGTATTTGTATTTTTCATAATTAACAGTTGAAAGTTTAAATAGTTATATTTGAATGACTTCAACTTATATATATCTTTTAAACTAAAAATCATTCAAAAAATTCATGTTATTTTAAAATTGAAATGTACATAAATGTACGATTACATTACCTTATCACTAGCCTTAGAGCTGGCCCTAGACCCCTTCCCGCTGCGGGACGAACGCGAAGACGCGCGGGACGAACGCGAACCGGAGCGGGACCGGGATGCCGCCGACCTATAATTCAAATTCAAATTATATTTATTTGCCAGAATGAATAAATATAGTTGTTGTTATTACAATATTATAGCACTTATAAATTCTAATCATTAGTGGGCGTCCATAAAAGACGTGACTTTTTTGGCTGATGATGACGAAGAAAATACAATCCAAAAATATATACTGATACAGAATTTCTAAAATATGTTTTTTTTTTTGTGTGGTGTATCTCAATGTTAGCCAGAAGGGCTGCTTCAACTTATCGCGAACGCGTGGATGAAAGGTGCACCCTGGTATTAAACTTGAATGGAACTTATAAACTAATGTACAATCCAAACATAAATAAAAAAACTTAATCCAATTTAAATCACTATAACCTATTTAATATTTTTAAGAAATAACATACCTCGCAGATCCAGACTGTGCAGAGCCAGATCTGGATTTACGCGAGCCAGACGCGGACCTCGACCGACTTCTAGATTTGGACTTTGACTTGGACCTGGACCTCGACTTGGACCTGGACCTCGACTTGGACCTGGACCTCTCGCGAGACCCTGACCGCGATCTATTCGATTTCTCCGATCCTTGCGGTGATTTGGAACCGGATTTAGATCGAGAGCGTGATCTGAAAATATGTAAACATTATGGTAACATAATTATATACAAAGCAACATTGCCATTAAAAAAAATTAATTGATTTGATAATCATTATTTATAACAATTTTATTGAATTGAACATTATGAGGTGAGATCACAAAGTTCTGCTATGACAAATATGCAAATTCATGAATTAACAGTCAATTGTGCAATCAATTTTGTATATTACCTCTCTTTCTCCCCATTCTGTTCTTGTTTCTCCTCATCCTCATCCTCATCCTCCTCTTCTTCTTCTTCGTCTTCCTCCTGCAAGTAAGAAAAATTAGAGATAATAAAACGAGCGTTTGAGCCAAGCACACGTGTCAGAAGTAAAACTTCTTTGGCAAGATTCGAAGATACCAAAATCGTCGCCTTACTCCATGACGTGACGGAATTACCATGACGCGAATTTGAAATTTTACCCTCAAAAGAAAGAAGTTTCACGTCAAAATACTCTCTTACATAAAAAACACATAAAAGAAGTGTCTTCACCCTTAGAGACATTAAGGAAAGTATTAATCGACACATTGATATATCGGACTCTATCTGAAAGAGGGACAGTACAACCAACTACATATTCTATAATTCTTGATTTTCTAACATTGCTAGCTCCCGTACTATTAGCATATAATATAAGGCTAGATCGTTATTTTCAATAATGGTGCCCTGGCCTAGTTAGGTTCATTATTTTAGGCAAAAAAATTGGTTGTCTATTAAGTCGGTTTACTGACGATAGTTGAACGTGACAACGTCCGATTGTGCTTCGTTCGCTCGTTCCGCGCTCTCGCTTGCACTTCAAGCCTTAAGAACGCCTCAGAGCGAGGTAACGCCGCATGAGTCATGTTTTTTCGTGCGTGCAGCCGGCTCTATCGAATTATAAGACGTTGTCACGTCAACAACTTCATAATATATTACCTGTGCGGGCTCCAACTGTTTCTCCCTAAGCCTGAGCATGCGATGCTCCGCTGCACTGAGCGGTCGGTGAGTGACCACCAGTCTAGTGAGCGCCTGCGCAGCCGCCCCGGCCCTAGCGCGACGTTTGGACAGACGCACACGTGTTTCCAACTCGTTGTAGTATATGCAGTGATTGCGGACCACCTGGCGGAATGTTTATTAAGTTTTCTCTCCATAATACTTAAAGGAATATTATATTATAAAAAAAGACGGGTTGCACTCCGGGAGTGCCGGCAGAAGTGAAAACTTGATTATTAACGTTGAGCATGTTTGATATTTTGGAATGGTATCCGTCTTACGCTTTTTCGATCAGGTCACGTGTCCTGACGCGATCGAGTTTAAGATTTTATACCATATTTTTAGTATTTAGGAAAAGTTTATAAAAATTAAATGTATAGAGTATAAGATTAATGTTATGTTAACTTATTGGCATAGATTTGACTATCAAAAATCAATTGTTATGAAAATATGTATAAGAAATGTGTTTCAATTTAAAACACTAAAATAGGAAAATTAAATTAATTCTCACCAGGAAGTAATTCTCCTCATAACCCTTAGAGGCTTTACTTTTAACGTTCCAATTGTATTCCCTAGCCATCTTATATTCATATGTATCACCGTCCATGTACGGTATGCCTTCAGTGATATCGCGTCGCCGTTTCTGTATCGTGTCCTCGGTGGGAAGACAATATGCCACAAACTGCTCTCCACTTTCGTCCATCACACCTCTGGAATTTAATTATTATTGGTTAAGCCGAAAGTGGAACAATTCCAAGCAGGTAACCACAGCAGTAATCTATTAATAGATTCAGACCATCCATCCGCTTAAACACTGTACAATATGTATATTGTTTACCTTACATTTTCCATGCATTAATAATAATTTTTCTAATACATATTTAGGTTTCATAAAACGACTATAAATCTACACATCTTAATTGAAAATAACTGCTATTCAACTTCTTTCCAACCACAACTATTAATAAAGAACAAAACCAACAATAACAATTGTTATTTTCTTTTCCTTTTAAGAAAAGTATGTTTTTTTTTTTATGCTTTAGGATAGCAAACGAGCAGACGCGTCGCCTGGTGTTAAGCGATACACGCCGCCCATAAGCATCCACTCCACTGGGAAGTGGATGTGTTGCTGTCCTCAGGAAAGGAAAGGATATAAAAGAGAGGGAAATCGTTAGGGGTAATTTGGAGAAGCCTTAGCTAGCAGCCGGTTAGATATGTTATTGATATGTTGAATAAAAGTGTTAAATCTATACTAATACTAGCAGTCCGCCCCGGCTTCGCCCGTGGTACATATTTACGTTTTCTCTACGTAAGATCCATCCTCGTACTTCAAGGAATATAATAAAAAAAAATTTATCGAAATCGGTTCAGCCGTTCTCGAGTTATGCGCTTACCAACACATTTTGCGATTCATTTTTATATTATAGATTATTAAGCTGAAAAGTTTGTTTGTTTAAACACTTTAATCTCAGGAACTCTTGGTTCGATTTGAAAATTATTTCGGTGTTAGATAGCCCATTTATAGATGGCTACAGGCTATATTAGCTAGTAATAAATAAATAAAGAAAATCTCACCGAATCATAGCCTGTGACATAGCTTCAATCTGCCCAGCAATATTCTTATCAGCCGGCGCTGGGTCTGAATCGAATATGACCTGCGCACAAGGATACTTCCACATGTCAAAGTCGGGGAATATAGACATCACCTCCACCGGAGTAACACCAGGTTTGCTGTAGTGCTTCTCTATAGGTTTCTTGTTGTCCTCAAACGTCTTTTCAATGGCTTTGATTTGACTCTCTCTGTCCATGTATAGTGTTTCTTCGCTGAATATTTTCTTAACATTGTAACCGACCTTGGCCTCCACCTGGAAATAATAATGATAATGTTAATATTATTGGTCCTCACACACAATAATTTTCAAACTTTCAAAACACCAAATATAATAAAATAATATTATGGGTAATTGGCTAAAACAACAATCCTATTGATGTGAATAAAAGTTTGTAACTATAGTAGCATATTCATTACCTTTTCCATAGATTGAGGCTGAAATCTTGTCTGTTCTGTAGAGATATACTCAGAACGTCGCAGCCACGACACATTCTTAGCATGATGCCGAGACCGTTTGGAATCCTGTGGTGTAAGCACATCGTCTTCCAGAAGCTTCTCGTCCGCCGGGTCTAGTATCGCATTTCCATCCCCTTGATATATATCGCGATTAATCAAGTCTATGTGGACACCCAAATCGTGCTCCGTCAGTACTTCATAACGATAATTCTTCTCTAATGACGTAGGATTGTATTGAATAAATCGTGTCGAAGGAAATGGATACGTAATAAATTTTAGATCGAAAGGGATATCGGGAAGCGTATTACAATACTTTATGCGAGTTACGAGTTCCGACCTATAATAATAATCATCTATTAGTTATTGCAACAATAATTGTAAACATTTATAGAAATAAACATAGAATGAACTAACCTTCTTTCACCTGTGCGCTGAGGTCGCTTTTCCCTTTCAGGCTCATTAGTTTGAACCGTTGGTGGCATCTTAAAAATCTTAATCTAGTAACAGTTCTAGTAGTATCATAAAATAGAAGAATATTTCATTTTGTCATTCTATATAACATTTTAAAAACACAACGCCACAAAGTCACCATCGACCAGACAAGTACTGACAAGTACAAACAGAAACAGTTTCAGTGATATGACAACGAACGAATGATTGACATAGCATAAATAATACTACAGATAATGTATAAAATTTTTAAAATCGATGTACTCCTGGCGCGTAACGACACGCCACGACACGTAAATTTATTTATTGCTACCATAGGGCATGTTGAAAATATATGTCATGTTCATATATTTTCCTGCGCGGGTTACCAGCACTGACAAGCGCCGATAAGCGCTTATAAGTTTCAAGCTTTCTTTCTGAATACGCCCTTAGATCATTGCTACTGATAATGTATTTCAAACATAAATTCCTTAAGTGACCACTAAATTTAGAAAGGTGTACCGTGTAAGAAGGACAAAAGAAACCATATTTTACATTTTCAATTATTAAGGGTGTCTTCCGATATGCACTGCGGCCACTGTAAGGTGTGACGTCAATTCAGTATACTGTGAAGCCGTTCCTTTATAGCCAGTTATACTGGTTACGATTTAAAACGGAACGCAATCCAGTATACTGTCAGCCGCATTTTTTGACGCAGCATTCAAATGAGTGTATTAAAGTTTTCTAGAACATAAAAATAACCTGTTTTGGAGTACTGTCCAATTAAAAATATTTTAATTAATATTAATTGTAAATTGAATTTATAATATAATAAAAGTAAGTACTTTTTCATAAAAAAGAATAAAAAAGAACTTTCATCTCGTATTGAACATTTTCAACACAGTCTAATAAAGTTAATTTTTGCAATTCTTCATTGTTTTATTTATTAATCCAAACTAATTACAGAACTTTAAAATTTTCTGATTATACTGTAGCTTTGTTTATAAGACGTAAGGCACTCGAGTGGTTTTGACTGATCATATTACTTGCTCTGTGGACTGATCACGTGATCAAAGTACTGCGAGTACCTTACCTCGAAAACGCCAGTGCTCACAGTAGAATATGGCGGCGATTAATGACGTCATAAATTTCCCTAGGGTACTGCGGCAGCTGACGGGTCTGCGGACGCGGTTCTACCGAATACCCGCGGCCCCGTCAATAAAGCGGCACGGCGGAACAGAGTGGAGTTTAGTCGGTAGGACCCTGCACTCAGCAGGGTGAGTCCGACATAACCCAGGGCTCTTCCCCCGAGTGCCCTGGGTATGCCTAAATGCATTCTCCACTATAAAAAAAAAAAGGGTACTGCGGCAGTATACTGGCAGTCCATAACGGAACGATTTTTTCTACAGTGATAGCACTGTGCAGTGGTTGCAGTGCATATCGGAAGACACCCTAAGATTTTTACATTGCATACGTACGAGGTGATAAGCGAGGCGAATAACGAATGTAGTATGTACCTACATAATATTATCATGTAAACAGAGCACTCGCTATTCAACTTAAGATTCACGTATTCGTGTCTTAGATCATTCGTGTGACCGGTTTTGTAGATCGATTTTTGTTATATAATCAATAGGAAGACGAATGCATAGAGTAACACATACATACATACGACGAATGTTCGACACTGGTACGCGTTGACACTCGTATACGAACAATTACTTGCTCTGTGGTATAAGGTGAACGTTTCAAACACAGGTTTTAAACCACTTTGCCACATAGTAAACCGTGTAAACGTTGAGTTATGAGGCCAATAATGTTGTTCTTCTACTCTTCACATGGCAATTTCTATCTACCGATCGAGCTTGCCGAATAGAAAGTTTGATATTTCATTGTGAGAAAAGATTTCTATTTAAAAAAAATACATAAGAATC
>CAJQZN010037164.1:0-17927 GCA_907164685.1 Colias eurytheme | reverse complement strand
ATGGAGCTACTCAAAAAGAACTAGTCACAAACTCAAATTACTAACGAATTGCCTGAGCGTCACAGCCCATACATGTTCTATGGAGATTCGCACACGACGCGACTAGTTACTAACTGGTGAGTAACGCGTTAGCAACCAATCACGCGCGACGCATCGTGTCGGTCTCCACGCTACTGGTTTCCCGATTTTCCTTGCTTTTTATGATAAAAATGAACGAGCAAACATTGACAAGTGACTGAAACCTTATAACTTGAGTAGCGTTGTATGCGAGATACAATTTGTAACTGGTTTGTAATCGTAATTACTGATTAGTTCAGTCATTTTTGAGTAGCTCCATGAGCGAAGGGCCTTAGTGTTGGCAAAAATAAAAAATTAGGTTCCAACAACTTATAAAATGAGTGCTGTTAAAAATATTTTATGACGTAGTAAACGTCGTAGAGGCTAGTCGCTGGAAGACATGCTGCGACCATATGATAAAAGAGGACTATGTGACATTTGTATGACGTAATGGAAATTGCAGAAGAAAATCCATTTATTATAAATACCAATGAAGATTCCAGTGATAGGGATTAAAATATTATAATTTTAGATCTAAATATTTTTTCATTAAACTTTTTTTTAACGTATCTATATTGTTTTAATTTTTACTTCAATGTGAATACCTTTACGGTGTAGTTGCAATGATGAATCACTATTTTCTTAACGCGAATGAACTATAGCACATTATTAGGAATACTTTTTTGAAATTAAATATTAGGTAGGAAAGTATATAATACAGGGTGACTGGTAATTCGACAAGATCCTTCAAAGGGGTTATACTAGAGGTCATTTGCAACAAATTAAGTCCAGTTAACCAGGGGTCAAAAATGGATGGTTATTGAGCTATAACGGATTTTGATATGAAAATTTTCTGCCTTTTTACCAAAAACAATTAATTATGAAAAAACTACTACACTGTTAACATTCAATTGATATTTTTTTGAAAGCCGAAGAATGAGCGATCAGTTTAAAAAAAAAACTTGCCCAAAACTTGCATCACCTCAAAAAGAAAAGGGTCATAGCTTAATAACCATCCATTTTTGACCCCTGGTTAGCTGGACTTAATTTGTTGCAAATGACCTCTAGTATAACCCCTTAGAAGGATCACGTTGAATTACCAGTCACCCTGTATAATGGAATAAAAGAAAGCGATCCTCGACGTTCAAATATTGTAGGAATTTAGTATTTAAAATGTATTTAAGAATTTTAGTAATTAAATCTAGTAAAAAATATATTAATGAGTAGATTATCATTTCGTTATATATATTTCATTTTGAATTTTTACGAAAATAATCGGTACAGATCCAACACATATGATATAGCGTTAATCAACCTTTAGGAACTAAGTATTTATTATAAGACGAAAATTGTTAATCGAAAGTTAGTGTAAGGATATTATAACCAGTAATAGTAATCTAAATAAGTTTATATAATTATTATTTTAAATAATAAGTGAATAGCCCCTTATTAGGAATACTTATTTAAAGTAAACATTTAATAGGTAGGAAAGTATTTATAAGGCAAAAGAAGGTGATCCTCGACCTTCAAATATTGTAGAAATTTAGTTTAAAAAATGTGTTTTGAAATTTTAGTAATTATATCTACTCAAAATATTTTAATGTGTATTAGTGTAATAATTATAACCAATAAAAGTTATTTAAACACATAATTATGAATAATAACTATATAAGTATCTCTTCCATGTAATTGCCAAATTTTTTTATTTGCTTGTTTATTCTTAGCTATTGCTAATTTGCTGTTTCTTTGATATTTAAGATACCTGCTTCATTGTTTTAATATGTATTAAGAATAATATAATTGTCGCTTGTGTAATGTTGGCTGTGGGTTTTATTTATTTTTAAGCAACTGTTATATAAATTACAAATATAACGTAATATTTATGCACAAATAAACGATCGAAATATTTATTTGGTTTTTATTTTCATCCTATTACCTTACTCAATGAATTAGAGATATTCTTTTTATAGATATTACCTGTATTATTAGATTTTGATCAAAGCCAAACAGACAAAAATATAAGACCATTGTTTGAAATATTAATAATAAACATTATAGATGAGAATCTACAACACTCCAACTTATTTGACGACGCGGTTGGCGCAGTGGTAAAGTAACTGTCTACTGAGCCGACGGTCCCGGGTTCGATCCCCGGGCAGGGCAAATATTTGTGTGATGAACTCAATTATTTGTTCTTGGGTCTGGGTGTTATTATCTATATATGTATTTATTAAATATTATATTTATCGTCGCCTAGTACCCACAACACAAGCCTTAATTGAGCTTACTGTGGGACTAGGTCGATTTGTGTAATAATGTCCTATAATATTTATTTATTATTATTTATTTATTATTTATCACACAATTCAAACTGGTCATTGGTTAATATCCTCTAAGTATCTAAAACAAAAGGTCCTTCGAGGAAATAAAAGAAAAATTCTCAAAAATCTTTTTAATGTGGCGTTATAACAAGTCTTGTAATCATATCGAACAGACTGACTGGACAGGCATCATAGTATTTGTCGCAGTCACCATTCTGGCCGTCTAATTCTGCTTCGTAATATATATCGTCGATACCTTCTTCCTTTGATGATGATGGCCTGGAAATAAGGTAAGTTGAGGTGAGTTTTCAATAGTAAAGATAGTGTTCGTAGAATCTTTCATTATGCTATGCTTAAAACATAGTGTAGCTGTATTGATTTAGGTAGAAAAGGTATTTAGGTAGATACATTCGAATACATTTTATTAAAATAAAAAATATTTATAAAAATAGTTTTGTTTTACTGAACGATTTTCTACATAGGAAGGCAAGTTTTATTAGGTACTAGCTTTCGCTTTAGCTTTTGCTTCGCCCGCGTTTTCAAAGAAAAACCCGTTCCCGTAGGATTTCCGGGATAAAACCTATCCTATGTCCTTTCTCGGGTATCAAAATATCTCTATACCAAATTTCATGCAAATTGGTTCAGTAGTTAAGGCGTGATTGAGTAGCAGACAGACAGACATAGTTTCTTTCGCATTTATTTAGTATGGATTTATACTTTGACTTAACTGATACATTATCTTAAATAACTACCTGTTACATGTTAACGCCTTTATTAAAGTAGGTACTAGCTGTGTCCCGCGGTTTAACCGCATTTCTCCACTCCTGTTAGTCTTAGCATGATGATAAATGTATAGCCTATAGCCTTCCTCAATAAATGGACTATCTAACACTGAAAAAAATTTTCAAATCGGACCAATAGTTCCCGAGATTAACTCGTTCAAACAAACAAACAAACTCTTCAGCTTTATATTTAGTATAGACTAGCTTACCGCCCGCGGCTTCGCCCGCTTTGTCTGAAACCTAATAAATTATATACTAAAACCTTTCTCTTGAATCACTCTATCTATTAAAAAAAACCGCATCAAAATCCGTTGCGCAGTTTTAAAGATTTAAGCATACAAAGGGACATAGGGATATAGGGACATAAGGACAGAGAAAGCGACTTTGTTTTATAATATGTAGTGATGTGACAAAACATTTAACTTACGTAAATATAATGTGCAGAATGTGTCCCAAAAGCCCATTGTGGTGTAAGGGAGTGTCTGCCGCCTCACAGATGTTGCGCAGCAAGCAATCTCTTCCGTTCAGACCGTTCCTTTAATAAATGAATTTCAGTGTAAAGTTGGAACTTAATCTCTAGAGGTGTATGTTTTGTAGAACGTTTTTTATACATCTTTTACCGTGTATATGTCAATTATTGTAAACATTGTGTTGTGAGGTTCAATACGATTTTTTTAATTATTTATTAGGTCACAAAGTGCAACATAAAATTAAGATATACCAAATTAATATCATAGCTTGTGTCGTCGTTGATCATTATAGCCGACGTTTCGATCAATACAAAATTATATTGATTTAACTTTTTTGATGAATACGGATGTCTAACTATGATGTCAAACAATTATTTCCTGAGTCTTCAACAAAGATTATTAATTTCGCTATTGTTCTTCAGTGACTATCAAATCATTATTTACTAATTTATCAAGCGATTTACGTAAACAGTTAAGCTTCTTTACATAATATATTAGCCTATTTACATTTTGGCCGAACACTGGTGGGATCCTGACTTAGTGCCAAATCAATTTGTGCATGGTAGGTGGTTCTCTTGCATGTTTTATTTCTGTCTATCTACTACGTAAATGTAGATTTTGTACTACAAATACGATACATTTTTGGGTTAGAAAACTAGATATATACACCATCATTCTGATTTCTATCTTTAGAATAATATTTGATTTCTATCTTTAGCTTTAAAATGTGTTTTAAATTCACATTTGGCGTAGGCGGTTTTGCATTGTTAGAAAGCAAGATTGGAGTTTTAAGGATTAATAAAAAAAAAAAAAAAAAATTAACTCACTCTTTAAATTTCGTTTCTAAAACGATATACGCCAACTCCCTGGTAATACTCCTACTATGTCTTGAAATTACCTGAAAGAAAGATCAATATTTTAGCATAAAATATGAAAATAGATTTGTGGGTGAAGCTAAGGTCGAAAATACATTTTGATACTATAAAACCTTAGAACTTTTCTGCGGCATTGTAACTTGCACCATTTGGACTAATTCCAATATAATCTAAAGCTTTTATTTGCCAGTGTAATTTGGAAGCTTCTTAACTTTTCAATAAAAAAGACGCCTTTTATTGGATTTTTTTTCACAAACTTAGAATACCAATATACCTACAATCTACTACAATCGTTACCTAATTTACTAGTTGCTTGCTTGCTAGGTACCTAACTATAGATAAATTGCCTTCCTGTGATAATTTTTTTTCTTCACACGAATCAAGAAATACTTTGAGTTCGACAATAACTTTGACTAACGAACTTTGGTACCATTCACTTGCAGTAGGTACGCCCGAACAATTATGACATTTCTTCTAGAAGAGAGCGAATAATATGAATTTAAAAACCGCCAAAGCACCTGTCACCAGTATAAAGCCGGCTACTCATGTAGGTACCTGCCGCAGGGGCAATATTGGAACAATCTCAGTTACACGGCGGTCGGAGTAATTTCAGTTGTTCTCTAAATTGCCCCTGCTTGCCTATGCACATCAAGATTAAGGAGCCAATTAAGGGTGCAATTCCAATATTGCCCCTACTGTAAGTAGGTGAGAAGTCGGTTTTACGAGTGTTTATGTGTGGTGTCGACTATCCGCCCTAATGCCTGCTCTGCCATAAACACATGTTGCTCAAAACATAGAAATTCCCCGTGCGAAATACGTTATTAGCACACGCGTTACTTGACATCGTTTATAAGCTCAGTATGCTAGGTTGCCCTGATAGTACTACATGCGCTGTCAGGTCAAGGGCTGCTCGCTTTCCTATTATTGTTCACGCTTACTATATTTTAATTTGTTCCTGGCCCGTACATTATGCCTTAATAGCATGTATAATATTCTTGTTACAATGTAGGAAGAAAGTTCATTATTAAAATACAAATTAGATTTATTTAATGCATTAAAACTGATTAAAATTAAGATTAGGTAATGTGCTAGTGAATAATTATGTGACTGTATTTAAAGAGCGTCTCATTTTACTAATGACTCCCCAATCCCAATTCCCAATTGGAAAAAGTTAAACCTCCACATAATAAGCTGTTATTAATAAAAGATTTTCAGTGTAAGTAAGCATACGCCAAAAAACAAATTATTTCATATTTTTACCTAACAGAATTGTTATCTACCTTTCCATATTCAAGCAACAAATAAAATAGGTATATAGTATAGACAACCCTAAATTCATATTGACCGCCTCCTTGGTACAGTGGTTAACGCGTGAACGTAAAACCGAGGGGTCCTGGGTTCGATTCCCGGTGGAGACGAAGAAAAAAAAATGTCTCGGTCTGGTAGGACAAAGAAGGCTGATCACCTACTTGTCCCTAAAGAAAATCGATCAGTGAAACAGATGTATAATGCATCTGCCCCTTACCCCACCAGGGGACATTGGACTTCACTAAATTCATATTGAATGCTTTGTAGATCAAATAAGATAATTTCTTTACATAGAGTAAAGAAGTTCAAACTTACGGGTAGATTCGGGAACAAGACTTCATCGATCTCCGTGATGTTAGTAACTGGTGATAAGTTGGTCTCAAAGTTATAAGATACGAATACGTTTTTGTCCGGTATATCCAACGGCACAGCTATGGCGACGAACAACTAAAAATAATATGGGAAAATTAATTTATATTTCACGATATTTTGCTTAAATTGTTTGTTTCGAGATAAATTAAAACCATCTTGTAGACTCTAGAAGGCTTTAATTCTATTTCCAGTCTGCTTGCTTCACTGATTCTCTTGTTTATAAACAAACTATAATAACTTTCCGCTCGTGTTGTTTATAACTTAACAAATTAAAATATACTAAAACCTTTCTCTTTATAATCTATCTATAAAAATAATCGCACCAAAATTCGACAGACAGACAGCGGGAAGCAATTTTCTTTTTTACTATGTAGTGATATCATATTAAGTATCTTTGGTTAAATGTAATAAGAAGACTTTACATCGATCCCTGGTATTCTTATATATAGTTTATATTGGTAGTTATGTTTGTTTTGGGGCGATTGAATAATTACTTAATTGCCCGTAAAGAAAATGGATCAGTGAAACAGATGTGAAATGCATCTACCCCATATGAGAGGACCTAGGCCATTTTTATCAAACGCTCCAGGCTCAATGGGTCACGATAAACTTACTTTTCTATAGAAAATATTCCAAATTTTGAAAGGTATAAGTTTCAGTTATCGTTTAAATGTCAATAAGAGATATCATACTATCGTATAGTATTTCTATGTTTTTATGATTCAATTATAGTAGGGAATGTTTTATACATTGTGATTTCTTTTATAAATTAACTTACTCCATATAAAGATGTTGGTGGGAAGATAAGTGCTCGCTTTTGTACGTCATTACTGTTAGCCGTGGAAGCCAGGAGAAAACTGAAATTAAAATAGATGATAATAATTATTTAGTAAGTATAGTAAAAGGCAATTATACAATAAGAAAAGTATTTAGAACATATTAAATTTTCCTGTGACTACCTACTTAATAGATTCAGATATTATAATTGTCTTAATGAGAGCAAGACTGCGTGGAATTGCATGTAGTTTCATTATACTTTTTTGGTAGAGGTCCAGAGGTCCGTTTGGCACATGAAATGAGACTTAATCTAGGTACCTACTAAGCGGACGAAATCGCGAAAAATAATTCAACATTTAGAAACTTGGCCCTTTTGAAAAACCTCAGTCCATACTCTCTTAGTTACAACAAGTTTAAAAAACAACAATGTTTGCTGTGTAAAACTAAAACGTAATTTGAACCAAAAGAAATATTTAAGAGCTTGCTTATGACCTAAAATTATTCCTTTACGCGAAATGCCGGCAAGTTTAGTAGCGCGATATGACATTTAAATTTAAAATAGAGTTGCAGTCGACTTAACCCGAACGCTATGAAATTTTTACCTGCATATAATAGGTTTTGTTTCTTACTACTTTATTCGAGGTAAAATACAGGCCGTATTGCGTTTTATTTCGGGTTTAGTTTGAGGTATAAATAAAAGAACGTAATTATAGAGAAAGGATTAGTACCTATAGGTTCGCTGCAATGCAATGTAATGCCAAACAATGGAATAGAAATGAATGCGAAATCAATAAATATTTTAGTGGTTGTATCGAATACTTTTAACTCAAACTCAAAAATTTATTTATTCAATTAAACTTCTTCTAGAAGCACTTTTAAATCATCTTATCATACATATTAAACATTTACCAACTAACTTTTGTTTCATTCTCTTTAACTCTATGAAACAAAATGAAATATTATATAAAATGTAATAAATAATTAGCTATAGCTGAATTGAACAATTATTTTATTAACTATTTACTAATAGGTATAAATGAAAGTAAATCTACAACTTACATTGCTAGAAGTACGCTCCAATCCATATTATATGTTTACACAAATATGTATGTACACACAGATGGACTTTTTTTAAATGAGCTGAAATATTTTGCGACTGTGTTGTGCGCTTGGAGGGAAAATTAGAACCTATACGCGGAATAACGGTGCAACATTTATCATTCTATTTTCTAAGTCGTATTATCAATTGAAGAAAAATTGTTTTATGGCCGCTGTGCTCTGAAGTAAGTGCAATGTACATTGATAATATTTTTTCCTAGATATTTACATTCAAAGGGAATTTGTAATATTGGTACTTGTGACGTAGGTTAGTATTTATTTTGTTCTCCACATCGATATATTTCATTAAGCTTTTCAGGTATTTAACATAACATAAAAATGTTGTATTGTATGAAATATATGTATCTATTATTTAATATGTATTATTTAATTAGCTGAGAGACCTCTTTAATAAATAAGAAGCTTTATATAATGATACTTTGTTATTACGGAGGTCAAAACTATATAAGTATAGAGTAATAAATGAAAGTATGACCTCGTCATCCAGAATTTATTTCTAAACAAGATATTTACTTGTATCTCCATCCACAACCAACAAAAGCGTCACCCAAAATGGTCGTATGGGTTATAATTATGGTTCCGTTGTTACAATAAGATGGTCGGACGACTAGTTTCAATGCTAATTGCTCCAGAATTGAGACCTGTGTCATGTCACTAGTGATAATTGAATATTGTGGAACTGGTCGTAGTTCAATGAAAGTAGTTTTAGTGTGGACTATTTTATGAATACAAATACGCCTGTATTTTAAATTTCAAAATTAACAATGGATGTGGCCTAAAAACATTTTATTTGGAGTTAAAAGATTTTTAAATTAAAATATACTTAAGTCAATAATTTAAGTACCTACCTACATATTTTAGGCAAAGGTATGAAACCAGAAGATCTAGGAAACATTTGATTTTTAGGCCTCTAATCACTAATGAATTTGAATTTGAATTTGAATGGATTAACTGCTTTCTATTTGTAATTATAAAACCTCCTATTAAAATATTATACCATTATTACAGTTATTAATATAGGGTTTTCATAGTATTTTTTCTGAATTCTGAATCGTTAATAAAATGACAACACCATATTAAATATATAATTTTTTAAAATATAACACACACTGCTGTATTAAACATGAATACTTAATACTAAAACATAAAGAATTAACCAGAATCGCGGAAACAAATGAAAAATATGCAGTTATTTTACAAAAGCGCTTGAATTATTTATTAAAAATTTCGTCAGCAATAAAATCGCTTAAAGCAAACAAGTCGAACTTACTAACAATTCGGGCCGATATTAATTAACAAGCCCAGCACTCTTTGTTTACTTGTAGTCTGCAATTATTTATGTTGTTATAAGTTTATGGTAGGCGTATTTCTGTGATTGTCTTTTTGCATGGAAACTTTAAAAAATATAGATATGCGTGTTTTTAAAGGTGAAATATGTGGGTTATATAAAAACTGATAGCTCTATACTATAGAGCTATCAGTTTTTATAGAGTCTATAGGCTTTTATTAAAAATAAATTGATTGATTTTGCGTAATTTTTTATTTCAGCCAGGATTCGTAATTTTACTGGTCTTCTCTATAATCAGGGAATTCAACTATGCTTTGCTATATCAATTAATGAAACACATTAAAAACTTTAATTCCACACAAAACCTACAAATTAGAATACTCATGCCATCAGTCAATTCCATATTACAAATTGTACGAACAGGATTGAATATCCGCGTAGAGGTATTGAATAAAAACAACGTAGGGCGGCGCGGAGGCTGTAAGCAATTTACTGGTCGCAAATATTTACCGCGACGGCCTTTGTCGATATTTTGATTGCACCGGATTGTATCGAACCTTCGTCCCTTCAGGTTGATGAATATGCAGAGTGGAACCGACGATATTTCACGTATTTTTCCCGATATTTTTGCCGGGAACTTGTTAAGTTTGTATGCATTATAGGTCGGTGTTATTATACTAGTTTTTAACTCACATGATGCCTAGAGTGTATCTATGCATATGTTTTTATGACTAAGGATTAGGGAACCATAAATATTTATACAAAAAAGTTAAAAAATATTTACTGGAACGATAAGGATATATTTATTAATTGCGTTGATAGTCTTTGTGGAAGAGTGGAAATAGATAGCGCTTTATTCCATTATATTACTTATTTTTAGAACGCTTATAAAGTTGAATTCCTATTGAGTTTTCCTTACTATTACTCGGTACATGATAATAAAAATATCTAAAAGGTAAGAAATAAAACAGCCACGCTTTATAATTTAACTGTTATCATTTATTATGAAGGAAATATAGTCCAATGGGCTCGTGGGGCAGTCTTCAGTGTAGTATTCACATTTATTCTCCAATCCCCAATATTCAGCTTCATAGTAACAGTCTTCTATATCGTCTTCTGACATCGATAATGATGGCCTGAGAAATGGAAAACCATAAAAATATAAGCGACATATAAAAACAATAACATTTTTTTGTAACAGTCGTAAGTGTCTTTTCACCTATGAGGATCATGTCTACGTTCAGCAGTTAATAGATTTTTAGAGGTAAAATCCTGTATAATAATTGAAGTGATTCCTCGGGAAGATGAATTGAGTTAGGTATCATCCGCAAAACTTTTATACTTAACTCATCAGCAACTTACACAGAATGCTTATAAACATTGATCTAAATAAGCTCCTACATGTGTGTAAATACCCTTACTTCACGTAGCAATTTAAAAATTTATCGAAAAGTTGTATGAAAATATTTTCCACAACATCACGCCTCAAACATTAAGCTCTTTCCCAGGCGCCTCTACCAATATTATTTTAAGCACAATGTTTTGCAAACTCCATCCAACATGTAACAGCTATTTATATCATCAAACTTATCTACAAAGTAACTTACGTCAGGACGAGATGAAGTAAATCGCCTAGGATGCCGTTATGCAAGAAATGCGAGGTGGCGTTCTCACAAATAGCTCTGAGTAAGCAAGGGCGTCCCGAGTGGCCGTGCCTGCAAGCAAAAATAGACATTAGCGCTACTCGAGTGCCTTTTTTAAAGACCATTATCCCGTGTATTACTACGCAATGCATAGGGATAGCCTGCGAGCGTACGGTCGGGTATTTACATCGTGTCGTGGCGTCTGTTTTTAGGAAAGGAATTTCGTTGCTAACGTCATGAAATGTTGGCTCATTTTCGAATGCAGGGTTTTCATATGAAACGTGTCATAGTTGTGGTCACATAGTTGATTTAGGGACCCGCAGAGCTGGCAACGCATTAGCCTCTCGTTACAAATGCGCATTGGCGACAGTACTCAGTTTTAATCAGGTAGGTCTTTATATGGGTGATACGGAGTTCATTAAAACTATATTCCATTTGTGTTTGAGCCGGGGTAATGAGATATTCTAAAGCTTATGTAGTTTTTTTTATTCAAAAACCTTAATTATGTTAATGAGATCTGTTCATAGTTTGATACACAATAGATACACCTAATAAGTTTCAAAACGAATGCCCTAATTTCAAAAGACTGCAAGACAGTAGTTAGATGCAGAGCATAAAAAGGAATACATAAAAACTTTACAATTAAAGAACCAAATTTAACATAAATTTATTACGCTATTTCACACAAAAGCAAACCCAATGTATAATACAGTAATTAGTTGACAAACTAGTTAACCAATACCCACCAAACGTCACTGCAAACCATTTAACACAAATCACAATTTAGCGGCATACAACAATATAGAAGCAATTTAAGTTGAAATCGCACCCGTTCATTAGGTTTGTAATACATTTGGTTTATTGGGTCGTGTTCTATTGCTCTTGTAAGGCTTTATTAGTGCTTCTGTCGAAATGACAAGGCTTAAAGGGCTCAGGAATTGGAATCGAGTTGGTTAACGTGATTTGTCGATATTTAATGTTGAGCCACTGCAATTCTTACGCGAGCTGTGTGCTGTGTTCCGGTCGTGATTTAGAAATTTCTGGAAGCTATTTTCTGTGATTTATATTGTACACTTATACTTACTCTTTCTATTTACTGTTTATTGAAGACTGAAGTTGCCTGAATTCTGATTGGTAGTTGCAGACAGATAGTGTTCTTATAAAGAAGTTTTTAAATACTCAATTGTAAAGTTTTATTTTGATTGAATCAAGAAATCAGTACAATTTTTTCTTCTTACGCCTATCCTCTCATGTTCATATATATTATTTTGACCAGAATTCATAGAGATTTATTTATATCCACTTACTTTTCCAGCATTGACTCGATTAAAGTGTAGATATATCTTCTTGTGATCATTTTCTTGGTATCAATGGTGCTACGCTGTTCCCGTTTACTCGGTATCTTGAAATTAAACAAATTTTGATCTTTTAATTGAAATTAGTACGTCATTTTATAACACTAGATTTCACTCACGCACTCTCTAACGATAGTTATTCTGGTGATAACCAGACGCTAAAATAATCGTATTCATGATAATATTTGACGTAGTAAGGATTATTTTCAAGAAAAATAACAGTGCCGAATAAGTATGTTGAAAAATTTTCGTAGACTTCAAATTCTATAACGGCAATACATTAAGTTTTTCAATTTAATATCTTGCAGTAAACGCCTCACGCTCATGTATGAATGCAGTCTGGAACTTACCTCAATATCACCTAGCAGAGGTTCGAGGTAGGTAGCATTGTCAACGCTGTAGTAATTAGCTTCGAAGAACCAAGCCACGGTAACCGTCGACTCCGACTCCAGAGGGATCGCTACTGTTACAAATACCTGCGAATAGTTTTGGATATATAATATGCTCAGTTATTCAGCTTATGGGTAGTTGAAATTAATGTTCCTATGAGATACAATTGTGTTTTAGTTTATAAGTTCCGATGTTAGAAAATTTGTTTTGCGTGAGTTTTGTAAGTTGAACTTTCTTATTGCACCACAAGCTTTAAAACTACATCGATGTACCTATATAAATACCAAGAATAGATCTTTTATACTTAATAACAAGAGTATCGTGTGACTCTTTGGTTTGACTTTTTCCGGATCACATCCATTTTTGTATGAAATCATCATCAGAATCTCCCATTTTTCTGTTTGGAATAAAGGTTTGAAAATTATGTGAAAAAAGGCATATACTTACACCATATTGTGTACTCGGAGTAAATATTAAGTATCTTCTTTGCCTGCTGTTTTGATTACGTTTTCCATCGACTACAGTGTGGAGCGCGTATAATCTGGAAAATATGTTAATATTTAGAATAAACCGGCTGGTAAAAATCGTATTCTATTCCTCGTGTTTCGTATATTTATATTCGGATTCACAGCTTTAGATTTGCTTTGTTTAGTTTGTCTGTAAGTAAATATGATGACGTCAGAAAATGTATGAAAATATAACCTCAAAAGTGCCAAATCAGCTATCAGGAACACAAACAGCAAGTGACATAATGACCTTTAATACTTAGATTTCATAAGTTTTCGGTATTAAATACGAGTAATAAAATAGTTATAAAACAAACAGTTTCCAAAAGTATACAGAAAATCATGTTAAATACATACATGATGATATAATTGCTAATCCACATACTGCTGTAATTTCGTAAAACCGCTGTCGTGAAGATTTTAACGGAGTGTGTGTTTCTTTAAGGAAATAGCTGAAATGCTCTAACGTCAGACCTGACACAATCTGGACTTTGTGGCCAACGATTTAAGGAACAATTTGAACTTTATTCCTCGGTGATAAATTTGAATTTTGGTCGTAGCAGCGGTTGTAAAGGCTAGATTTGACGTTCTAATATGAGCTTAGCGGGATATTCGTGTAGATCATCCCGAATGTGTGACAAGCTTATTTGGACAAGGAATTTGAGATCCGTTAGGCAAGCTGGTGAAACGGTTCTGAAAATAATAGCGGTTACCCTTTGGTTTGTGCATGCATTTAGAGTCTCTGTATTGGGACGTGAAAAGGTGGTAATATATTGAAAAATTACAGTATCTCTTGTGGAGCAAGTCGTGGGCGGTTTAAGTCTATATAATATTACTATAGTCCCTGCGTTGGATTCGTGCTGTTAAAAATCAGTCTATAATATAAAAGGGTATAGAAATAGCGCATACCCATGTGAGTGGTAAGCGCAATACACACTGAGCCTGCCGGGCCGCCGACAAAGCCCGGCGACACAACCCGGCGGCCTGTATGAAAAGAATCATGTCGGCAACATGCGCCCGCGCGTGTTGCCCGCCGACATGTTGGCGGCTTGGGTACGCCTGCGCTCAGTTGCCCGACGACGCTCGACCTGTAGTTGACTGTCAAATAAATTTCTCATCTCAAGCCGCCGACATGCCACCGACCAAATTTTCCGGCTTGTAATAAGTGAAGCCGCCAACTAGACCGCCGACAAAAAGTTGCCGACATATGTCGGCGGCCCGGCGGGCTCAATGTGTATTGCGCTGTAAATATTCTTAGTTGTGTAGTAGTGTAGTACAACCTTAAAACTCGAAAAGTTCAATAAAGTTTTAAGTCCGATTAATGCTGTAATTGCGAAAGAACAATAATAGGCTGTCTCTACATCTTTAAAACTCTATGTTCTTACCGATTAGACACAGAAAATTCCATAGGCATTTTTTGGTAAAAAAAACAAACTTGATGTGATTGGAATAGGAAACGAAATTATGTATGTTTAGCGCATGTTACTTTCAAGTGTTTGTGAGCGAAGCCTCAGGCAAAAAGTGTCTTTTTAACCCATTGACCACCGAGCGGCCCGATCGGGCCGAGACACAATAGATTTTCTATTGTGTCTGTGATCCGAGGACTGATGGATTAAAGCTCCTTAAAAAGAGAAAAGCTCATTTGATTCGGAATTACATCTCAAAATTGACTATGATTAATTATATTACGAACTTATCAAATTTATTTATAATAAAGTATCGTTATTATTATTATTGTACCTATTTCATATTGAATTTATCAAAAGAAGAAGAAATATTTATCAAAAAAAATATAAAAAGAACACAAGACACATTTTATGACACAAAAGTTCAGGAGGAAAGATGCCGAAAAAATAACATCATAAAAAGGACATAAAAGAGATATACTGAATTAGGAGGAAATTTGCACAAACATGTCAGCGAGAATAAAACGAATGTATATTATAAGTATATCATATATAATGGATATAATGATTTACTATGGTTATTTTAACTAGATTTCTGCCTTTGGTTTCTCGCGCGTATATCATATTTTCGCGTCAGGCGTTTCCATGCCTTATTCATAAGCTTTGTTTTCCTTTTTAATAATATGTCCTGCAATCCATCTAAGTATATCTACATTAATCTAAATCGGCTAAGCGGTTTGGACGCAAGAGCTTAACCTGCACATACAGAACAGAGTCATTTTGAAAAATACATTAAAGTGTCATTGTTTGTATATTGATATTTTGCCTATGTATTTCATCTTAATCTTCTTCTTATATATAAAAATGAATCGCAAAATGTGTTGGTAAGCGCATAACTCGAGAACGGCTGAACCGATTTCGATAATTCTTTTTTTATTATATTCCTTGAAGTACGAGGATGGTTCTTGTGTAGAGAAAACGTAAATATTATGTACCACGGGCGAAGCCGGGGCGGACCGCTGCGCTAGTATATTATATAAATCTCGTGTCACAATGTTTGTCCTCAATGGACTCCTAAACCACTTAACCGATTATAATAAAATTCGCACACCATGTGCAGTTCGATCCAACTTGAGAGATAGGATAGTTTAAACATGTAGGTACCACAGGCGAAGCCGGGGCGGACCACTAGTTTAATTTATATAATGATATTGATAGATTCATATTATGAATATTCTGATTTAAACCAAATGAGCTCTCAAATTATATTATATTGCTTTCGTCAATTTTTCAAAGCTACAATTCAAAGTGGAAAATATAATTTTATATCGCTTAATCTGCAAAATTTAGAAAGCTCCAAAATTCTGAAGCATGACCACATTAGTAAGCGCATTTCATTTAACTTGTTCCTCCATTTAATATTTAGTTGCAAGCTAATTGCTATGAAATGCTCGTCAGAATATTTTGCATATTTTAACCAAAAATAATTTACACTGGATAGTGATTCTATTACATTGAAATAATGAACAAAAATATATGGAGGAACTTACCAATAGATAATTTTTTATAACAATATGTATTCAAGAAATGGAATCGTTTATCGTATATTAATTCTTTTCAAACTTTAATCATAAAGTATGTATTCTAACCCAAAATATAGTTCTATGGTAAGCAAGATTCGACATATTGCCATAACCAGTAGGACATCAATCAAAAGCAGCAAGTGAAATCACTTGAAAACTGTGAATTTCAGTAAATCTAGTCCACGGGTCATGAGCACTCGATCCAAATCGCTGTGAAAACATAACGGTTCATTAGACCCGAGTCGAAGGCAAGAACAAACATTGTATATTTTATCTTACACCGTATTCACACATCAGCGCGCCTGCCGTACGTTACGTTGCCAATCAGAAGCCTGCGACATGCTCAAAACGTTACTTTTAATCAATTTTCTGGGCGCGCTCTGTGACGCGGGCCGCCAGCGCCGCTATCTGATATACCCCGACGGAGGACCCTCCCGAGCACAGGTATCGTCTCGAATTTTGCCAAACGTCCGTGTAAATTTACATTCCGATTTAAACTTAAGTATGATGTTTTCTTTTACCGGATCCGGCTTAACGAAGCAGTGTTTTTTATTCGTGAATTCAAATGCAATTAACTCGAGCGCTCCCGGCCCGCTTTGCTTAAGTTAATTTTTTATTTAGCTCCAATATTTTTTTCTTGAATCCCATTAGATCTTTAAGCGCTTTTAGTGCTTTGAATCGCGCTGTTTGATTATTTTGTTTAAATGAAATAAGGCTATCTGATTTTGATTCCCGAATTGAACTTCGCAGCATCTACCTTTTTAATCTGAATTATTAAGGGTGCTATAACAGTTTTTTAACAAAAACCGCTATTTTACGGTACAATTTTAACTCAAAGCACTTACACGTGAGAACAAAGTAATATCTTAATTTAAAGATAATATATTCAGTTCTACGATCATCTTATAAAAATTGTACGACGTCATACAAAATTGTCACTGAAATACGATTTTCCCAGCACAATGATCGCATAAAATGCAAAAAAATGGGGTCTAAACCGGTACACTTTTAAGAAAATTAAAAGCCTAATCTATCTTCTTACCTATAAATTATTGAGGGATATATAGTCCTTTATAGATTGTGATAATTTTTTTGTATCTAAATCAAAATTTTATTTCAATTATAAGCTAAATTAAAAATACTTGTCGATTTCTTCATACATTTTGCTCTCGCGGGTCGTCAGACCGCGCTCAGAAGCGCTCTTGGAAGGACGGGTGTATCGCTCCTCGTCCCAAAAATAAAAACGAATTAGAAAAAGATTATTGTGCGTATACTGTCGTTTTCGTGATTTGAAATATTTGATACTTTATAAGAGTAAACTGTATAAGTTTCATATTCCAGTTATTTGTAATTTAAAATTATGTTTTAAAAATTATGTTGACTGAGATCCTCTTTTTTTATGGGTTGTTGAACGGATTGGTGGGGTAAAGCAATTTGACAAAACTTAAATCCAAAATGGCGCCGACGAAAATTTGCCATCTTTTCGTCATGGGTGTCATTTTCATGGTTTTTGGGGTAGCTATTAACCAATATGAGGTCAAAAATAAAATCCAAGATGGCGCCGACGAAAATTTTACATCTTTTCATCATGGGTGTCATTTTCATGGTTTTTGGGGTAGCTATTAACTAATATGAGGTCAAAACTAAAATCCAAGATGGCGCCGACGAAAATTTT
>CAJQZN010037162.1:0-16906 GCA_907164685.1 Colias eurytheme | reverse complement strand
AAAAAATAAAAAACCGGCCAAGTGCGAGTCGGACTCGCGCACCGAGGGCTTCGTACAAACTTATTTTTTTAATTATGCTGTAGGTATCTTTTAATTCATATTTTAGAATTCTTTATCTGTGCTATAAGACGTTGCTATTGTAAGTTTTTATAACCTTGCAAATGTCGAAAATTACGAAAATTTGCAGCATAAACGGTTGTATGTTTTGATTGCGTTGGCATATATTATGTTTGATTCTGTTTTTATTTTGTTTTTCTGTCGTCTCACAATTTCAAAATGAACGACAACACGGGAGTTGTCATTTTTGAAACCCAGATAGTCCAAAGATGTTTTTACACATATTTTGGGGTTATTTCTTTAAAACTGGAAGAATGTTTTTTTATAGTTTTGAACCTCAATACGATTCGCGCTTCAAGGACTCCGAACAAACCTCCTTTTTATTATGTTTTAACTTCTAGTGTTTTTAGTGAATTTTTCTTTATCTGTGCTGTAAAACCTTGCTTTTAACCAAGTCCACTTAACTTTTGACCCGTAGGTTTTGATTCCCTTGCTAGTAGTTGCGGTTTTCAGAATATGCCGCATATGAATATTATTTCTTCTGATTGCGTCTTAAATCTTATATCTCCATACCAATTTGCATGAAATTTGGTATGGAGATATTTTGATACCCGAGAAAGGACATAGGCTACCTTTTATTGCGAAATATGTACCACGGGCGAAGCCGGGGCGGACCTCTAGTCTTCTTATATATAAAAATGAATCGCAAAATGTTTTGGTAAGCGCATAACTCGAGAACGGGTGGACCGATTTCGATAATTCTTTTTTTATTATATTCCTTGAAGTACGAGGATGGTTTTTATGTAGAGAAAACGTAAATATGTACCACGGGCGAAGCCGGGGCGGACCGCTAGTGTATTATAAATCTGAGTTTTTAATGTGAATATCAAGTTAATACATGTAGCCGTTCATTAGCTGTTGTAAGTTGAAATTATTATTTTTTTTTTATATAAAGTGTAATTAAAAAAATCATGTTATTTGCGATTATTCTTATATCTGTTTTATAAAACATTGCTTTTTACCAAATTTAAAGATTTTATGTACTTGGGAAGTACCCTGTCGGTTTTGATTCCATTGCAAAAGTCAAAATTTGCTAAAAATTGCAGCATTAATGGCTGCATTCCAAAGGGTTTGGTTTTTAAGGGTCCAGAACCCTAATAGGATCACGTCTGTCCATCCCATCTGCCCATCTGTCTGTCAAGACCCATTTTCACAGGAACGCGTGATGTGACATAAAACTGAAAATATTGATTACTTGAGTCGATTGAACTTATAAACCAACGCAATCAAAAGATAAAGCCGTTTATTAACTCAGGCCCCGGAATCACAGACACAATAGAAAATCTATTGTATCGTGGACCGATCGGGCCGTTCGGGGCTCAATGGGTTATGCTGCAAATTTCGACATTCGCAAGGGAATCGACACCTACAGGGTACTTTCCGTGTACGTAGAGTTTTGAAATTGGGGTAAAATAAGGTCTTATAGCGCAGATTGAAGAATAATTTCGAAAAACATTAAATTTCGGAGTTACAACATAATAAAAATGTTGTGTGGTTTTATGAAACCACGGTAAAAGTGAAACTGTTCGAACGGTTCCGAACACTGCCTTATACCTACTCGGCAGCCGACCGTCACGCGACATGCGCTACACAGACCAAAAAGTTTGAGACGATGTAATAAAAGTTTCACTTTAAAAATTGGTTTGTTCGGAGCCCACGGTGTGCGAGTCCGACTCTCACTTGGCCGGTTTTTTATTCTTATGTACTATATGTAGTACATTCGTAGGCCGAATGTTAAAGCTGATGTAGATCGCTGTATGAAGATTATTTTTATTTGCATTCATGACTTTAAATAGCCTTGGAACATTACTTATTTAATAAAACGAATTAAATGCATCATTTGCAGTACGCCTGCAAATATAAATCTACCCTCTCATTTTGTAAATGACTAGCGATAACAATTATTGTATTTTTGCCTTTTGGTGTCAAAACTGCTTCTATTACCCAGAAGAAGAATGCAATTTTTCTATTTGAAGATATCACATTGCTGTTTAAACTACATAATCAATAATAACTTATTTGTTAGGTAACCCTAAAATAAACTTCCGTCTTGATATTTTAATTTTCTTTCGAAAATAAAAATTTGTATTTGATAGAATAACCTTTTCTGATTCGTAAGCATTTGAGTATCAATAAAAGAGAATTCAAATGGATCCAAACAACGATTCTTATGGCAATGGAAAACAAGACACTCCAAGGCTTACTTTAACAATAGGACGTAACAGTATTTGAAATCAAGAAATATAACTCTGTATATTTTGTCAAATGAACAGATAATAATACTAACACGATTAGTGTTTGGGAATTTACAGCTTTTAATTCCTGATACCAGGATTCTTCATGAAATTCTACACATAACACGTCTTACTTTATTCCAATCAAAATATTTTTTAAGTTTCATGCTGTTTGTGTACTATGGACTCCCTAAACTACTGAACCGATTTTAATACAATTTTACCGATTAGTTTATATCTTAATTACAATATGCTTGGAAATACTGCATGTATTGAAGTACAACTAGATTGGATAGCGTTCATCACTTTCCTGATCACATTCAAGTGGAACCTCGTGGTAATAAATCGTCGTCTCGAGGCGGTCGTTGTGTCCGAACTCCGATGTATAAGAAAAAATGAACAGAAGTTAACGTTATTTATGCTAAGTTGCAAATATTCCTATTTATTGGCCAATGTTGGCGTCAACACCACACATTACAACCACATGAGTATATAAATAGTACAGACACAAAGCTTCATAAGAATTTTTTTTTCTGTCAGTTAAGTAAAATTTATTTAAGTAAATAAAACATTTAGATGTATAATAATTGTTTATTTATTTTGAATCTTTAAGTTTATTGATTTTTATCCTTAACATAAGCTGTATTTTATAAAAAATATTTAAAACTCGAATTTCCAAAATTTTTGATTTATAAGTTAAATGTAACGGTTTGTAATTAAGTTATGGTATAATTAAATGTAGATTTCACTTTTGTACAGCTTAGACATTTTTCTGTATGGATACAGTGCCTTTCGATTTGTAGTTGGACAACATTTCATTTTATAGGTACTATATTATAATAATTAAGAGCATGAAAGAAAAAAAAGCATTTCTTCAAAATGCTATTGTTACCACAAAATTATTTTCTTAATCGCTAATTTTAAGAAAAAATAAATTAAAATTAAAATTGATGTGGAGACGTTATACATACAGACGTTAGAACAAAGTCCACCATAAGAATGAAATAATTTAGGAATAAGACGATTTTTAAACATTAATAAAAACCTAAATATTTAAAAAAAGTAAAAATTACTGTTAGTTTTTATCTAGTTTTGATTAAAATAAAAATAAAAAAAAGTAGCAAAAATTTTTGAAATGTTCTAATTTTGGAGCAGACTGTAATGTCTGTATTTGTATGAACAAATGTGGAGATCGCGTCCACTTATTTTCATGCGTAAACGATGATATTCATACTCAACTTTCTCGAATTTTTATAAAATAAACCTATGTTTTTGTTATATTCACTCAAAAGATTGTCTATTCTAGTGTGAAAATACAAAAATAAAAATCTAAAATACCTTGATATTATTTTATTATGAGTATTTTTCTTAACAATGTCGTATTTTTTCAAAATGTGTGGGAAAAAATGGTTCTAATAAATAAAATAAACATGCCAGGGAGTAAGTAAGGTAACTAATATAAAGTTTGGTTATCTAGTTAGCATCAAAATTTACAAGAGTGTCACAGGTTAAAGTTTATATCACAAATTTTAATGTCGAAAAAAATCGGCAAATCAGCGCCGACCGCTCGAATTTCTCCGACAGACAGCACCTTTTTGACGCGGCGCGCCGCGACAGCTGAGGGGTTAATAAATAATTCGCTGATTTTTTTTTAAATAATATTTTATGATTCCCAATTCCCAAAAAACAAAAAACCCTGTAGCCAGGGCTCGCTGTGCTCAAAATAAACAATTGAGTCTCTGCTTTTTGTGTCACTGTCAGCTGTCAAATGTCCTATGTCAGTGTCATCAATAAAAACGTCTCCGGTCTCTCTCACATGTTTTAACTTTTTAGATTTTGTTGAAACTTGAAAACAACTTAAAAAATACCCACATAACTTAATGAATACTTTTAAAGTTTTAAGTTCATAAGAACTACCAGTTAGTATTTTATATCAAAATGGCGCGCGGTAAGGAAAAGAAAAAGTAAGTACAAACAGTTTACCCATCGTGTTATTTATATGTAAACATTTATTAATACTTATTTTTATTGTAGACGCAAGTTGGAGAAGAAGCAAGAAGGTGACGATGTACCCAAGAAAGTGCCGCATACTCTGGAATCATTACGAGAGAAAGATGAAACTATGCTTGCAAATGTTGAGGCAGATGAACAGGAAGAGGTTAGGATTTTCAGTTTGTTATTAATCAACGATTATAGTTGGATAAAGTAAAAAGTTAACATAAACTACTTCCTATTGCTTCTTACTTTTCTGCTTATATTTATAAAAAAATCCACTATTTTATATGCAGCTACAGATAAAGTTTTATAGCTTTTAATGAATAAACTGAAAGCTTACCAAATTAAAATTTCTTTTAAAAGTGTAAAGTTTCCCTTTTTCTATCTAGCTTGGCCTGAATTTGTTTTAATTTTATATTCCATGTTGAAACTGTTAGAAAAATAATAGTTATCTTTTCCCCTATGTATGAAAATTACTTTCAAACTAAATAAATCTCAATAAAGAATTTTCCAAACAAAAGCCAAATACATTCCTAAAAATGCATTGTTACATTTTTCAGGCACAAAAAGACATGGAGCTTGATGAACTGTCATCATACTTTGAAAATTCATACGAACCTAAAGTACTAATTACATATTCGGACAACCCTCACACTAAAACTAGGATATTTGGAAAAGAATTAATGAGGATAATACCTAACTCTATAGCTAGGTATAGGCAGAGGTAAGTGGTTATTTATAGAAAAGCAATAATACCAAGTGAGAGCATAGGTATATGAATTACTTGCATAATATTATGATTAGTAATCTACACTAATATTATAAAGCTAAAGAGTTTGTTGTTTGTTTGGACACGCTAATCTCAGGATTTACTGGTCTGATTTGAAAAATTCTTTCAGTGTTAGATAGCCCATTTATCGAGGGAGCCTATAGGTCATATATCATCACACTAAGACAAACAGGAGCGGAGCCACGCAGCTGTAACCGCGGGGCGCAGCTAGTAAAATATATATTGCAACTACATAATACACAGTGAACTACTTTTTGATTCTGCATCTGTCAGAGACCATGCTGCTCTCAAATGGAATATTTTATTTCCATTAGACTTCAGAAAATTTTATATTTTAATCAAACATTTTAACATGGTGTCAATTTTGAATTAAACAAATCTTTATATTTATAACTAGGGATGTAACGATACCGATACCGCTACCGATATATCGGCCGATATATCGGCAAGCCGATATATCGGTATCGCCGATAATAAATCAACCGATACCGATATTTTTTTATTAAATTATTTCTTTTCTTTTATGTTTCTGCATTGTATTCATTCATATTGTTTTATTTCTGTTTCTGTAATAGTGTTAAGGAAGAGCGGCACCTCCTGACACAAGCATTTTATTTGCTTACTAGGAGTGTTCCAATCACGTTTATGTAAAGGAAAGCAATAAATAATTTTGAATTTTTTTAATTTTTAACGTGATAACGTTTTTAAAATCGTTTTAGTCGGGTGACATGTTCATAAACTTGTGTCACACCAAAACCTCACGAGCGCGAACGCAGGTATAACGAGAGAGAGACGGACCGATCTCCCGTTTCATCTCGAGCGCTGCCACTGCATTATGTTATCACGTACGTAAACATCTCGATCGTAAACCTACTTTATAAACAACCAATTTTTTTGATATCAAAAAATTCAAAAACCCGCGCCCAATGAACGATGCGGGAGGCCGCCCGCGCGTGTGCACTTTGTTTTCTGAAAAAACTCTACCAATAGTAAGCTTTTATTAGGTACTGATTGTATGTGTATTACTTAAAGTTTAACTGACTTTGTAAAATAATAATACTAAAATAAATGGTTTTGTTGTTTTTTGATTTGGCATTTTTATTTAAAAGAATACGATTAACAGTTGTCTCTGTTAAATGTTGGTAACTTTTTATGCATAATTCACTATTTATTTTTCTACCAAGCCATCGATATCGGTATCGGTATCGGTATCGCCGATACATTACCACAAATATCGGTATCGGTATCGTATCGGCAAAATCATGTATCGTTACATCCCTATTTATAACTATATTAAGTTTATGCTTGGTATGCTGAAATAGTAAACATCAATATTAAAAATAGAAAATTTGACATGTAATCTTTACTAAATCTCCACAGATCGTCAGTAAAACGTATATGCCAATCGGCAATCCGCGAGCAAGTGACAGACGTAATCATAGTGAACGAGAACCAGAAGCAGCCCAACGGCTTCCTGCTCATACACCTTCCCAACGGACCAACCGCACACTTTAGACTCTCGAGCTGCAAGATAACGCCGGAGTTAAGGAAGGATTATAAGGAGATCACTAATCATCGGCCTGAGGTGAGGATTTATTTATTTATTACACTTTATCTTAATACAATCATTAAATAACAAGAAACAATAAAAAGAAAATATGGTGGATGTGTTCTGTTGATGTGATATAATGTACTTGTTAAAGAGGGATATATCATCTTTTTATTTGCATATTTCGATGCTTCTTCCAGATTTGCATTCAAATGGTGGAATTTTGTAATGCTAGCGAGAAATTAGTCTCTTTTTGCTCTGGCTTTTCGCCGCGGTCATTCTGCCCGGTGTCTTTTACGTGATTGACACACATACAAACAGATAATCAGACAATCAAACAACCAGTTTTTTTTTACCAATCATATTGGAGTTTATAAAACATCCAAATTGCATGTAATGTACGGAAGTGGTCTGGTTACTATTTTATTATTGAAGTGAAACTTCTTTAGGCGCGTTGAGAGTAAAATTTCAGGGTCGCATCATGGAGTAAGGCGACGATTTTGGTATCTTTGAATCTTGCCAAAGATGTTTCACTTCTGACATGTGTGCTCGGCAGACACGCTCTTTTTGTAGAGATAATGAAATATATTATTCTATCGATTAAAAACAAATGCAATATAATGTGATGTGTGTACAGGTGATACTAAACAACTTCAGCACTCGTCTCGGTCTCACAGTGGGTCGAATGCTCGGCGCACTGTTCCACTACGAGCCGCAGTTCCGCGGTCGCAGAGCTGTTACCTTTCACAATCAACGGGATTATATATTCTTTAGGCATCATAGGTGAGTTCGTATTGCCGAATATTCTATTTTAGATGTATAGGAATAAGATATAGAAGAAATAATATAGCTTTCTGCAGTCAGCATGTAAAAGAAGATTGTTGTAATAACTTTTACTTTGTAACAATGGAGTAAAAAAAGTATAGTTATTGTGCAATAAACCAAGAACATAAAATAATAATTTTACAATAAACAAAAGCACAAAGGGTGGCCTTATCACTATGCAGTGATTTCTGCCAGGCGTGTATGAAATGAAATGAAAATTTATTTGTTTGAATTTTTATAATCTTCTTATATATAAAAATGAATCGCAAAATGTGTTGGTAAGCGCATAACTCGAGAACGGCTGAACCGATTTCGATAATTCTTTTTTTATTATATTCCTTGAAGTATGAGGATGGTTCTTATGTAGAGAAAACGTAAACATGTACCACGGGCGAAGCTGGGGCTGACCGCTAGTTAGTAATAAATTTCACGTCCGCACAATTCGCCAACAAATTGGCATACAAATATTTATATTATGCTTATTTAATTTTATAATTTAAACTAATTTACGTAAGTTATTATTTACATTAGTTCAGCAGATATGTATGTAATTAATAATTATACATTTCTTATGTTTACTTTTTTTTTCAGATACGAGTTCACATCAGACGGCAAGCGGGCGAAGCTCCGTGAACTAGGACCAAGATTCACACTCAAACTGATTTCACTGCAACAAGGCACGTTCGACTCCAAGCGAGGCGACTACGAGTGGATCATAGCGGGACGACGGCACCAACTCGAAACTTCGAGAAGAAAGTTCTTTTTGTAGAAATATACTGTTTGATTTTATGTGGTGTTTTATTTTTGGGTTGTGTCATTTACATATTTGGTAAAATAAGTTATTTATGGTTATGGAGATTGGTAGAATCTTTATTCTTTATATAATTTGCCGTGATGTAATCATGTAACTATTAACTACATTTTATATAAATAACAAGAGAACGAAATGTTTTCCGAAAAATCGATTAACAAAATATAAGGTAACTAACTGAGGCTATTGTTTATACCGATATGCCCACAGGAACATTAGGATTAAAGGTAAAACACATTCACGCGTGCGGGTGAAGCCGCGAGGCGCAGCTAGTCAATTAATAATTGAGATAGGTAATATTTTTTTAATTAAAATAGGTTGAATAAATTCAGTCAATATAACTAACTATAGCTTGATTTAATTATGCCAATATGATGTAGACCGAAATATGTTATGAAATCGATGTATAAATACCTATTTGTGATTTTATTTTCACACAACGCTTATATTTTAATGCTATAAGTAAAACATGGAGAACCAGCCAAGTGTGTAGTTTACACACTTGGCGACAATCTCGACTCCCGACAATTCGATTTTTTTATTAATAAAAGACAATCCGATTTTTTTTATTAATAAAAATTGGTCGATTGCGAGTCGAAGTCGAATGCAACACAGAAAGTTCTGTACAAATAGGATAACGAACAGCCGTGCCAACGATTGCTTTACTTCGATTTTTAACTATCACGGTTCATGAGATACCCACATCATACACGGAAATAGATGCAAACAAACATTCGTAAATCGTATCAGTAAAAAGACTATGACGAGCGTGTAAACCATTGTGAAAAACACAGTATTACAATATTATTGTGGTGTAAATGTGAAATAATGTAGTCTATTGATCATATAATCGTAAATCCATAACTTCGTGTTTTCGTACAAAACACGATGCGCATATCCACCCGGCTACTGGATAGGCTGCGTTTTGCGCATTGGCGTGTTCATTCTCTCTACACTGCATTCACGTGATTCACCTGCATCGATTGTAGTGCGCGTGCACGTGACTAAGTTTATTTTATTTGATTTGTGCGGTCATTGTGCCATCTACCAACTCGTACAGATGGAAAGCGGAATAGATTATGGCCAACCAAAGTTTCAACAAATGAGATGATGTCTGATGATGCAATGGTACCTACATTATTTATAGTTTACGGAAGTTTAGAATTTAATTTATTTCAGTTATCTCAAGATTAAAGTTTTAATCTTTCATTTGCATTTACTATCGAAAGTTCGTCCATGTAATTTCAACCCATATAATTCTCTATGCATGCAATTTTCAAAAGTGGTCAATTGGTTTATCACACATATTGTGTGAAATATTAAAATAGTGCATATACCTACATAAAAACCACGAGTTTAACTATGGTTTTGTCGTAGTATGGTAAATTAGGCTACGCCTAGTGAAAATCTAAAATTGGTCTCTTATTTCTTGTCATTATTCAATGGTTACAGTTCATTTATTTTTATCATGCCTGCTAGAATAAAGAATAATATGTGAACAATAACGATGTTGCATTTGTCAATTTGTACAAAATATGTACATATTATAATTGGAGAATAAATAACATAAAATAAAATACGAAAATTCATTTTAATACATTTATTTTTAATTTAATTTTACAGCAGGCTATAAATTCTTCAAAAACAGCAAAATCTGTAAACAAAGAAAATAGGTTAAAACAATGCAATATATTCCAAATTACAATTAACTTATACAACTACTAGCAGACCCTACAGACGGTCTGCTAGGACAGTTTTCTGTTAGGGTATTAAAATACATAATTTACGACATATTCGCAGTCACAAAATAGTTAAATAGTGACTGTAGTACATGTTCTGTACATTGGTTATGTATATAAAAAAAAAGTTTATCTCTATGTTAAATTTGTCGTGAGCCTATATAACCAAGGTGGCGAGTTAGCGCACACGTCAGCAGTTTTGACCACTTCCATCTCGTCTGACTTACTGAGAATGCAACATAATGCTGCAGCCATATAGGATCAGACGTTTTTTATTGACTGTTATTTTTGCTTAGATTACAAAATTAAAGGCAGATGGAGCATGACAATCTTCCGTCGCCCTTGCCAAAGAAAATACGAAATCAAAAACGAATACGAACCTCCGCCAGTGCCATATGCGCCAGTGCCGATTCTAGTGTCATGCAATACGTCAAAGGGGTTTGCTATTTTAGTAAAAAAATGCTGTCTTGTGAAAACTTTACAGTTCCTGCTCAACATGTCTTCCTCTATTGCGAACACATATTCGAAACCTTTTCCGCAGAGAACTCTTGACTACCCCAGTTGTTAATTGGTTCCTCATCTTATTGGCTGCATCGATAATTTTTTGTCGTAAAATATCAACAGATGGAATCGGGTTCGGCTCATTGTACACCAGACTCTTCATACGTAAAAGTCCATGGGGGTTAGGTCTGGACTTCTAGCCGGCCATGGTATGGGCCCACCTCTTCCGATCCATCTGTTTGGATAGTTGATGTCTAACCATTCTCTAACACTTCTGTAATGTGCAGGGCAGCCATCATGTTGGAACCACATGTCTCTTAACAAAGTCAGGGGTATGTCTTCAAGTAGGTCGCTTAAATGTTGGCGCAGAAAGGTCTCATAATTTTCACCATTTAGGTTGTCCGGAAGGAAGTATGGTCCAATTAATTTATTTGAAATTATCCCCATCCACACATTAATCCGTCAGTCCTCGGATCACAGACACAATAGAAAATCTATTGTGTCTCGGCCCGATCGGGCCGCTCGGTGGTCAATGGGTTAAGACTGAATCGTCTGTGATTTTTTTGGATTCTTCTTGATAGGATTGCCACGTGCTTTCGGAGCCCAATAGTGAGCGTTATGGTAATTTGTGATACCGTCTTGATCAAATTTGGACTCATCTGTCCATAAAATTTTGGACTCATCTGTCCATTTTTTTATTTATTTATTTATGAGACGCTACCTCGCTCTGAGGCGTTCCATGTAAGGCTTGAAGTGCAAACGAGAGCGCGAAACGAGCGGCAAAGAAGCACAATCGGACGTTGTCACGTTCAACTACCGTCAGTAAACCGACTTTACAGACAACCAATTTTTTTGTTTTTTTTTGAAAGACGAGGGGTTTTCCAGATTTCGATTCGACATGAATCTACAAAAATCTAGTCTTCTTAAAGGATATCCTTCTTCCATCACGTGCACGGGCGTGTAGTGATATGGGTAATATCCTGAAGTGTTCATTGTGAACCATACTTTCCACTGAGACAGACCAAGTTCTCGGGCAGCAATGTCTGTTGATGTCGTGGGATCCATTCGAAAACATCGCTTAATTTCATTTTGCTCTTCGTTTTCCTCATCCCGGACAGATGGCCGACCGACAAACTAATTTCTTTAACATAGGATGAGTCTGTGAACAAAAAAAATACGATTTAGATACTTATCACATTATATATAGGCTTATAACAAAATTGTTATCAATACAATCAGACGCGTTAGGTGGTCAACATGGTTTTATGGGTTCGCTCTGGTGAGGGAGACCTGAAGGTCTGGTCATCATTTTAGAAGTTCTGACTAAAAAGTCAAACTGTAAATAAATCCCTACTAATATTATAAATGCGGAAGTAACCTGTTACGCTTTCCCGCTTAAACCTCTCAACCGATTTTGATGAAATTTGGCACAGAACATAGGCTACCTTTTATCAAAACACCACGCGGGCGAAGCCGCGGGCGGAAGCTAGTATATAAATTTCTTTATTGACAGTTATACTATTTCACGGGCATCAGACAATGTACGAGAGAAATTTAATTTTTTTTTCTACGGTAAATAAATTATTATACAGTCGTAAATCTTAAAATATAATATATTTATTAGACAAACTTAATCACCTTAAGCCTTGACGTTCTCTATCTTCTTAAACAGTAGACCAATCCTGTGAGAATCCTGTGAAATAATTTTACTATTTAGTAAAAATAAATACATTGCTTTTTAATAAGATTCAAATATGTGTAATCAGACGCTTTAGGTGGTCAACATGGTTTTATGGGTTCTCTCTGGTGAGGGAGACCTGAAGGTCTAGTCATCATTTTATTTTAATATTAATAATTTTTACATGTTCTTACTATTTTATATCCAAAATAAACATATAAACATATAACCTAACCTAACCTTACCATATTTGATTTATCTGGCTGTGTCATTCAGCTCGTATGTCTCCCTAAAACAAAGAAATAAATTATTGTAGTAATACATATGTAACGGCTCGACAAAATATAGTAAATGCAAATAAATCAGTGAGGATAGTTATGTTAACAGCATTATGTATCAGATGTCCCTATCTAAGATCATCATTAGAACGAATTTCTTTTATTATTTTTATATTATTAACAACAATAACCTTTTTTTTCTATTCACCTTTTTCCCATGTTCCATTTCCATCTTTGAGACTGGTTGAGAAAATATCTGTAAAAGAAAAAACACATGAGAACATGCGCTATAATAATGAAATAATTGTAGGATTTAAATTAAAAATCAGTGTGGATAGTTATGTTAACAGCATTATGTATCAGATGTCCCTATCTAAGATCATCATTTTATTGTTACTTATTCATTTCTATAAAAAGAATGTCATTTCATAGGTAAGAGAGATTGGTAACAAAAGAGCATATATTCATAACATGGGGAATTAGAAAAGTAACAAATATTTACCTGTTTCTTGTGCCTCGCCGTCCCTTTTCAGTGTCAATAGACAGCAACTGTAATTAAAATAACACGTCTTTAATTACACATTGTTTTTTCAGATTTAATAAATAATGTTTGTTTTGTATATTATCAGATAGGAGCGAAAGACAATAAATGGTATACATCAATTGTACTCAGATGAACTATGAAATCATCATTTAATATTGCACAATGGACAATAATGTCTGGATATAGTTTTTGAAATAATTTACATTATTTCAAACGTTTAATTAATATGTAGGAAAACAAATGTATAACAAAATACCATTTTCAGAGGTACAATAATCGTTATCGGTATGAAATACCCAGAACAACATTATACTAAAACACTTCGAATTATGGTACATGTTGAGAAAGTATTTCAGAACAAAATTCTTGTAAAGTTATTCTGTATCAAGACAGTGTTGTGCAAAATTCTAAGTATGGTTCTGAATCAGACCCAAGACAATGTCTGGTCCATCATCAGGCCAAGACAGTCTGGTTCTTTATCAGACCCCAGACAATGTAGTACATGTAAAGCTTATTCTGTATCAAGACAGTGTTGTGCAAAATTCTCAGTCTGGTTCCGAATCAGACCCAAGACAATGTCTGGTCCAACATCAGGCCTAGACAGTCTGGTTCTTCATCAGACCCCAGACAATGTAGTACATTAGCTAGAAACTAGCCAAGTTGTAATTGAGAAAGATCCCAAAGCACTCTTGAACCCCAAGTTCCCAGCAACAATAATAATAAATATACAGAAGCCATAGGAATGGTTGCGTGGTTGAAATGTAGTTTAGGCTCATGTAGAGCTGTAGGGTTTAAATTGCAATCAAATTCCATGCCTTACAGCACCGTCATTGACTACAAAGTTGTCGATTCCAAAGCGTTCAGGCATAACAAAGTCCCAGATAATATATCACATATTTCGTCTACCTGTATTAGCATGCAATAAAATATAAATAGTAAAATTGATACTTACTCACATAAAATGGAAGCAAGTTTTTCAAAGTCCATTGCAATTTTGGCAGCTGCGCTTCAATATCTGTAAAAAATTAACTTATTAGTTTTAAGTTATAGAAGAAGATAATTTAATTATTATTTAGATAGCATCAGATAGGAGCGAAAGACATAAAGTGATATACATCAAAGTAATCAGCTGAACTATGAAGTCATCATTAAAAAACTAAAAAAAATGTGCGAATTTTTACCAACAAAAACTATATTATACAACAAAAAATTTAACAAAAAAAAATCAAAATAATACAATATTTTTTATATGACTATTCACTTTTACTATGACTATTATAAAATTAAGTTTATATTTACCTTGTATGCACATAAATATATGAAGATTATCTGTAACCAAAGAAAAACATAATTAAATACTTGCTCAATTTGAAAAGTCACAATATTATTTTTAAAGGGTTCAGATCACTTTTATTTTGTGTATCCATCACATCTCGCAACTGGTGTCCCTACTCTAAGAAAAAGTTAGAAATTTAAAGAATTACTAAAGAAATTTCAAGTTAAAGTTATACCAAGTTACAAAAAAATAAAGTTACAAGTTACCAAAAAATAAAGTTACAAGTTACCAAAAAATAAAGTTACAAGTTACTCTTAGTCGCTATTCTAAGTGATTTTCACCTGTTGCGAGACAACTGAAGGCTTTCAGATGCACTGCGATATCATCATTCTCAAATATTATATTTAAACAATTTATAAATTAGATTAACTTTATTTTGTTAATATCATAAAATTTATAATTACCATGTCAAAATCAAACAGCATTTCCATGTCAACATTCATTCAGCACCTGTAGAAGAAATAATTTATTAGAAACTGTGGAAAATATTTATTTGTATGTGTATTCTTTAATTATATTCAGCTAGAGCTAATATACATGCAAATCATTATTATTTCAATGGTTAGCACTTCTCATCATTATATATCAAGATCATCGTTTTATTAAAAAATTTAACCCTAAAATGAAACCTTACAATAAGTGTAGTAGCTTACCAGTGCCATGTGGTTTTTTGTATTTCCCCTGGACAAATATACGGGGGACATCCACACCTTCCTTAAAGTTTACAGTGCGGCGTTGCACATAAGTGTTAGAGAGTATCTCGAACCCAGCGTTTGTGAAAAGATCTGCTATTTCTTCTTCTGTGTAGTAATAGGTCCTGAAAAGATATTTATTAGTTTCTGTACATTATATACCATGAACCATTACAATATGTAACAAAAATGAGGTAAATAAATATACCATGAGTAATTACAATGTACAAAAATAATGTCAAGAAATATATACCTTGTTCCATCTTGCCTCATGTAATAGTTGTCAGCTATTTTATGACCCGGTTTGAATCTAAGCTGGGCCATGTCGTATCTACCGTAATCTCTAAATAGCAGCACACCCCCCGGTTTCAATGCTCGAAACGCTACTTTAGCAACGTGGGACCACATGGTCGGGTTTATGGCCGAGAGAACAAAAATTAAACTGGCTATATCTGCAGTATTTTCATTTATGTTCTCGAATAAATCATCCGTAGTTAAATCTGCGCAAAAGGCCTTTATCTTTGAATCGTCGTATAATTTGTTCGACTTGACAAACTCAACAGCACGCGGAGAAAAATCGCATGCGTAGAAAAAGAAATTAGAAAAGCCTTCTTCTATCAGCGGAAACACCATGTTGCCGACGCCACAGCCGAGTTCAAGGAATACTATCCTTTGTTCAGGATCGAAATTAATCAACTCTTGGAACTCACGTGTTGTCCAATGCCGGTCCCGAAAGAATTTTGTTTCATTTCTCTTGTAAAAGATATCCCAGTGCCTTTTTGCCTCTCTCTCCAGTTTGGCAGCTTTTGCTTCAGGAATCATGCGCGAGTTTTGCAATTCAAGGCGTTCCTTTTCTTCATCAGTCAAATCTTTCAAACGGTGCACGAAAATGTCGCCGTTAGGTGTGACATGTTTATCCGTTTCCATCTTGAAATATATCGTCGATTTTTGATAAAAACTGTATGAATCGACGTTCTCTCAAGGTAAATGTCTTCTATATCGCCATATTTTATGAATGAAACACTCAAAACTTGAAAAACTAAACTTACGACGACAACGGAGACACGTCCTCGTCGTGATACATTTAATATTTAAATGACATTAAAGCGTCTTATTCACGGTCAATCCCCGACGTACGTCGGCTCAAGGCCGCGGTGCTGGATGTATCCTACTGACGATCGTGCGCGCATCAAGCATGGCTAGGGTTGCCAATTTTTATTTGAAGATATAGAGTATATCTGATTTTAAAGGAGGTAAATATAGAGTAAATAAATATTTATAATTTTTCATTATTTTTAAATGAATTATATGAATCCAAACATTCCAAATCTAAATTTATATATTTCGAGAGATCATTTTTAATTAATTTTTAATGAAGCTCGGTTTCACTCTTCCCGCCACTTCACATTCATGACCGAAAAGACTCTTTCAGTAAATGCTGAAGTGGCGGGAACAGAGAGTATATAGCATATAAGTATATAATCATTTTTTTAAACGAACAAATTCGTCAAGATATTTTTTTTTAATAAATTGCCATTTTTCTGCAGTGGACTTTTGCATAAAATCTGTGTTATTCAACAATTCGCCTTGGAGTTCTTTTAAAATAATAACTTCTGAATATAAACTGTCCATGTGTACAAGGTTGATCCAAAAGTAATGATAATTGGGATTTCCTGTGTATATAAAATAAAAAATAACCGTTTCTTGCTTGCTCATGTACTCACTAAGTTATCACAAAAAAATCATATCAATAGGCCACGTTTCCAAGTATTTACATTAATTTCTGTTGGCAACACTAATCTGCTGTACGTCCGCGC
>CAJQZN010037153.1:0-13460 GCA_907164685.1 Colias eurytheme | reverse complement strand
TTAGAGTTAGGTAGCTTTTAAGTTTTAATAAATGTCTGAATGTATAATTAATTGTATAATAAATATATAATCAATTAATATATTTTTTTTAAAAGAAGACTTACTTAATTGTTGAAGTTTTCTTGAAAATGAACAAAAGGCAGTTATATTTTTGTATTCAATAATCTTCGAAACCAAATCGCAAAGAAATAAGAATATTCTAAAAAAATATCAAGTTATAACAATATGATACGATGATATAGGTTTAGCTTGTACTTTTATATAGCAAACAAGCCCATACATAAGTAAGCTGGGAAACCATTTACAATACGACACGTTCGTAAAATGAAATCATTTTCAAATTTCCACGCTGGTAACTCAAAGTGGTAGAAAAATCGTCGATACAAGATTGTACAGCCTGTAAGTACAGAGATCATTGTGTTTGTGCGCCCGGCTATACGTGAACCGGCTTATTCCGTTTCCACGTTTCTCCCGGTACCTCATTCATGTGGAAATATTCAAGAAAAGGAACTGTTGGTGACGATTTGTAAGTATTCCGTTGGTTCTTATATTTTTCGAGACGTTTCTGTTGAATGGAAATGTTTACGTTTGATTGAAGAGGTGCGGTTATGCTCTGGTTAAACTAATATTATAAAGCTGAACAGTTTGTTTGTTTGGTTGGTTGTTTGTTCGAACGCGCTATTCTCGGGAACTACAGGTCCGATTTGAAAAATTCTTTCGGTGTTAGATAGCTCATTTATCGAGGAAGGCTATAGGCAATTTATCATCTCGCTAAGACCAACAGGAGCAGAGCACTGCGGGTTAAACCGCGGAGCACAGCTAGTTTTAAATACATAACATGAAACTGCTTTGTATTGTACTAGCTTTATTGCACGCGGTTTCACTCGCATCCACTCAATCGGACAGCAGTAGGTCCCTATACAAATTTCAATAGCTTTTTTATTCAACCTGATATATTATCCTCTTTAATATTTATTTGTCACAAAATAGTCGACTTTCAGCAATTCCATGTCTATCCCGGTTCGACGGTTTTTACATAACAGACATACAGAGTAGGAGGCTAAGGTAAGTATCTATATTTCATGTGTTAATTCATTCATTATAGTATGAAATATAAAGTATAAAATAAGTCCACAATGAGTCTCAACTCTCAAGCAAATAGGTCAAGATAATTTTTAGTTGGATTTTAGAAATTTCGGTTTTCAAATTCTAAACCTATATTTCAAATCTTAAATCTTATTACCTACTAGCTGTTGCCCGCAGCTTCGCCTGCGTGGAAAAGATAAATTTTCATAGTACAAACTTTCATCCCCTATTTGATCCCCTTGGGGGATGAATTTTCTAAAATCCTTTCTTAGGGGACGCCTACGTTATGACATCTACCTGCATGCCAAATTTCAGCCCGATACGTCCAGTGGTTTGGGCTGTGCGTTGATAGATCACTATATCAGTCACCTTTGAGTTTTATATATATAGATATACTTAGTAGTTATGAATTAGTAAGTAGATTCTAATGAAGAAGTTCTTAGCACCAAGACCAAGTACATATTTAAGCTGCGTTCGTATAACGGTGCATTTACATCAAACGAACATAGAGCACGAGCTAGAGCATTCTTTCGTAATCTTTTAGTGTAAACGAAAACTCATATTCAGTGTTAGAACATTGCATAGAATCTTTTCGAACGCTAAGAATGCTCTACGCCTGTTGACACTAAAAAAAATTGACATAGTGGGGTTAGAATGAGCAATCGCTCGCTTGCTACGATCGCTTGATACGCTCTACGATGCACCGTAAGAATACTTACCAAAAATAACAAGAAAGGAGTAATCCAAGTATAAATGCAAAATTTCCGAAATTATTATCGAAAATAATAATTTAATTTATTTAATTTGAAAAAAGTAATTTATACAATTTGATGGAACCGGGACAAAAACTGAGAGTCTTTTTAGTATTCTTTGAATTTATTAATTGATAATTATTATAAACAATTTTAATTAATAACAATTAATTCATCTATTAGTCGAGATGACAACCTTAATAATGGAGGGATTGCACTTAGTTTAATTAATTGAGTTATAATTATTATTTATCTAAACTTTAATATCCCAATTACAATAGAAACATACATTTCACACATCTCAGTAATTACGCCAGACGGATATCGATACCGCATCAAACTGTCTTTAATAAACCCAATTAGGCGGTAATAAAACTATAATCCCACTATACAACAAATACAAGGTCTGAAATGCGTATTAATAAACAACAACGTATTCATTACCGTGTCTACGATAAGAACGAACCGTGTTATTACCGGCCGGCACCGGTCGTTTTCGATAATTCATAATGTATGTTAATTATGGTGCCTCCTTTTCCCCGAGACTTCCCTTGCCCTGCGAAGATTCATATCGACAAAAAATTTTAACATTTTCTTATCATATAATTACATGTAAGGATGTAAACGGCTATGACTAAATGATAAAATAATTGGTAAAAGCTTATTAAAAAGTTGTTTAAAACCTTTAAGTATCTCTATTTATTAGTTGAAAATTAGTTTATGAAATTAGGTTGGTTCTAATCAAGCAATACATGGATTTCTCTCATGAAGAAATGCTTCCTCCGTCGTGTTTTATAAATACATATTTCTAAATTATAAAAAGCTTCGATAAATTATTTAGTTGAAATATGAATGTTAATAATATATAGCGTAGTATCTCTCGGGTGCAAGCAATTGAGAGCCTGCAATTAGGGAGCCAGCCGTAGGTACTTTGATTCGAAAATTCGCAGTGCGCACAAAACATTCGCTCACAACACTTTTGTGTGTTTTTCACGGCTTCAACGAGTGCGATACTGAAAAGCCTCAGGCTCCTAATTAGACTGAAGTCGGACGTGCCAATTAATTCAAGTTTCAGTCGGAAACTTTGCTGCATCAATTAATTTTCATAGTTAATTAGCAAGCAGGCCCGGACAAAACCGCGTCTGCGAAAGAAAGGCTAACGATGCCTGCCCCAGGCCCCCAGGCCGCCTACAATGCACCAATTACATCAGCTTTGTTGCCTACAAGAGCGCGGCTATCACGGGTCCATTCAGCCCGGCGCTCTCTAACCATCTGCAAATATTTTGTGGATTGCGCCGCTCACGGCTTACCGCTTACACCCAATCTCCGAGATATTCAATTCGTTTTCAATGGACCACAATCTATTTATGTCATGATATTAATGAGCTCTACTAATTCGTTCGTATTGAATGATGATTTGTAAAGGTTAACTTTAATTGTTTAATTGCTTTAATCTGAGTTTTGTATTTAAATTAATACCAGGCAGTAGTGGATTTTGTCTTTATTAATTATTAATGTAGAGTCCAATTACATAGCTTAATAAATCTTATATTTAACAAGAACAGTTAGTGAAGAGTGACGCTCAATTCTCTTCTTAAAATTCAAAAAATAAAATTGACATACCTATAACATGAAAATTAATAACACATCGTGTCGAACAATATGAAAATAGCAAAGCAGTCCCGTGAAAACAAGGCCGATGTACCGGGGAGAATTTAACAACAGCACACAGAACTCGGCATTCGGCAATAACTCGCTACAAATAAAATTTTAACCTCTGCTTAATATTTGCCGGAACATTTCGACGAAGTGAACCCGCTAAATTGACAGACAGTAAAATATTTTATTCGCGTAATAATTTCATTTGTAAGAAAAACAAGGCGGGCGCGCTTCGCGGCATCTCTCGAGCTAGTTAATCTGTTAAGCATTTGGGAAATAAACTTCAGTTATTACTCATAAAATTTGGAAATTAAGGAAGGTATATTTATACTTCGTGTTAAAGGAAAAAGTCCCTTATTCTGTGTTGAATAAGGCTCAAGAATTTACAATACAATGTTTTATGGTATACGGCTGTGACCATAATGTAAACTGTAATGATGTTTGGATGGCCACATTTGATTTTTGTTTTGTTTAAAAATAACCGGTAAGTAGTTTTTTAAACCGTATAGCAAATTATGTAAATAATAAAAAAACGGCTGAATTTGTAGATAAGTTCACAACAACACTAAATACAACAATGAACACAAAAGACTACCCGATGATATCATAATTAGGTATGTATTTAAGAATTATTTTGAATTTCTCTACTTCTATCCCCCACATCAAAATACACAAACCTGCATCATAATAATCATTAGAAGCAAACGTTTAAAACCCATAACAGTTAGTCGCAAAAAAAACTACAAATCAATTTTAACACATTTCTAATCAGCACAGACGGATTTACCGGCGAGTGACGAGCGTCGCCGCGAAGCGACCCCGCTCGCTTTGTTTTCGCCCGCGCTATGTCATTAGTGGAAAAATCTCGATATTTTTGCAGGCATCGATTATTTTTAATGGGCCGCCAACGGCTTGCTGTATGCTCGCAATAGAATATCTGTGAACCTATCATCTTTTCAGTTTTCACATGTAAAAGTAGGTATATTCACAAGTAAGTATAATATTTTAAATTGCGAAACTAAATGTAGAGATAAAAAGATAACGTTACATAATTAGTAATATTTTAATAACAAAAAAATACTAATTAAAGAATCGTTATGAACCCAGAATAGAATCTACCTAGGTACCTGTTAAATAATTATAGATTTACAAAATCTATCTGTTTATTCGCTTTTATAAACTTATTTTCTTTATATAACTTATTTCTTATTTAGTTTATTCATTTATTTTCTTCATAATTAATAATTATATAATTTTTCATGTTATTATTTCATGTAACCGACTAGAGGTAGACTATGAGGTAGGTATATGACGAATAATATGACAGATATGTAATAATTTTTAATTATGTAACAATTGATTATTTGCATGCAAAAAGAAACTAAAACTGAAACTAAACAAATATAGAATCTGCTTTAGACGCAAACCTACAATATTCTAGTCGTTAAAATAAGTTTGAACGTACAGATAGATTTGTTTGTGAGTTTGGAGGTCTGGTGCCGCGGGCGCAATCATTAAGGAATCATTAAACGCTAACGACAACCGCCCTCGTGTCCGATGGCGCGCCATTTCATTCTAAGCACGCCTCACTAAACTGAACTCTTTGCTGTGTTTAAAAATAAAAAATAATTTATTTAAACTTTTTTTTTTATTTTGAAACTAGAACGCGCGCTGTTTTTGTTAACCGCGACATAACTAATGCATTCTCGAGTGTAATAAATCATTGGTAAGTATTTTCCTGTATTATACTCATTAGTGGTTTTAATAATATTTTTAATACAATATAAGTTATAATAGATAAGTTTGTTGGTTTATAATAAAAACATAATTACGCTCTTAAATATTTTAGAATAAGTATGTAGATAATAGAAATTAGAATAATATTAAATTATTTATTTCAACTGTACAATTTATTTAAATTTTATTTTAATTACTTAATAACTAGTGAATTTAATCTAACATTTTTAAATGAATAGGTATAATAGAATAACGTTTAATATTCTAATAAATTATATTATTTACCATAAAAAAATTATCCAAACACAACACCCATGGGAGTCTCTATGACCTACTTAAACAGTCAGCAACCACGTAAAACGATACACAAAGATCATTACGTAGAACGTATCGCTCCAAACAAACCAAATTGCATCCCGTACGTTTATATGACACCGATTTATCAGTAGAGCAGATAGTTAGAGTGAAAAGAGTGCTAACAAAGTCACGCGGCGCTGGTTGTCGCGGCAAGCAAATGAGGCGCGACGCTCACTGCTAACTAAACCAATCGGCCGTACTACATGTACATACGGGCGGTTCGAACGCGACGAGTATTTCAGATTTATATATATATAGTTATAATAATTATGTTACAAGTAAATAGTTTGATTTTGTTTGGATTGTGATGCGTTTGAAAGACATTGAGAATACAACAAAAAAATTTGTGAATATAAAATTTAATAATCATGAATATTCATTTTTTAATTGATACATTTCTCTGTTTGATATTGCAATTTTACTACTATATTGTCAGTTTTATTATCATTATAAAATTTATATTTATCATAGTCATAAAATTAGCATTTTATTATCTAATATTAATTTCATATCGACATTTTACAATTAGTGTGTTTGGTATTCTACACGATCATAATTCATAACATGAATAAAAAATATTTAATTATGAAAGAGATTGATTATAGGATTCTTTGAGCTGTATATTTTTTACATACAACACGTCATATCAGTACCTACCTGTACAGGAGCCCTAACTGAATTTTCAAAATAATTTCGACAACTTTAGTTCCAGAAAATAATCTGTATTTAAGTTTTAACGTCAATAAAAAGTATTTTATGTATTTTTCTACTTCTTTAGATACAACTATACATTAAGCCTATTAATCGTTTTAAAATATTAAGAAACGCAGCTTCTTGCAGCTCTGCCGCTCGTCTGCGCGTTCATTTAGCATCATTTGCGGGGACTTTTATCCCTCATCTAGTTTTAATGTGCTCGGAATCCTTTCGTATTCACTTGTTAGATGCAGTTCGCTGTAAAATCAGGTAGAATATCGTGTTTAAAGTTTTCCATTTCTAATGACTCGTATTGTTCTTGTAATCTTGTTGAACATCTCGTTAGGTTTCTATGGCTATGAGCATTTACTGTTCTTGTATTAGATTATGGGTAGTTCAAATTGTTTGTAAATGAACCTTTAAAAGGGGATTCCCCTTGATGGAACAGGAATTGAAATTTTAGAAAGTAAACACACATACGTTATGTGGCTGTTTAAATTTCAATTAGTAATAGCATATTTTATATTAAGTTAACATATTCTCGCTTCATTCTATAGTCTATTCTTTGATTGAATTTAGCCAACTAACTATATTTTCGTCTTACGCCAAATGAGTGTCTACAAACTACTCGACATATACATCCATACTAATATTATAAATGCGAAAGTAACTCTGTCTGTCAGTCGGTCTGTCTGTTACTCAATCACGCCTGAACTACTGAACCAATTTGCATGAAATTTGGTATGGAGATATTTTGATACCCGAGAATGGACATAGGCTACCTTTTATTGCGAAATAATAATATGTACCACAGGCGAAGCCGGGGCGGACCTCTAGTATCTCATAAAAGTAAAATGTAAAAATCTTCACAAATATTTGTTATCTGTATCATGACAAAGTCTCCCCAATAGCATAAAAGATCACATTAATTGTACAAATTAGCATAACGTCAGTCCTATAATGTAACTGGCCACGACGGATATATCTGCTTAATTTTAAGTACTAATTCAGCGGCACCATTAGTGTCACCACACACAATATAATACTGGGCTAGTGTCACACGCACGTGCCGGATCAAGTGCACTGTTTGGATAATGCAAATCGCTTGAAGACCCATTATTTGTAATGGTACTGTTTTATAAGTTGTATTTATTGCCCTATTATTTAAATCGATTGATTAATGCCTATGAAAATTAACTAAATGAACATAGAAAATGAAAGTTGAAACAAATAAAATAAAACTGCTAATTAAATGTCTAACAGCTTTTGATTCCGCTTTATTCATTGATTGTATAATGCTCAAATGAAAATTTGGAAAGCTTAAATTTGAATAGCTTTTGTAGGCTATGTAATAATTGGTTATTAATTATTTTTATCGTTCAAGCTTGATTCAATCAGTTTAGTTCATTTGGGTTAGATAAATAAATATAGCAGGATATAAAGGGCTGATCTCGTCTCTACTCTCTACAAGCAGTATAAGAAATCCAAGAGAAAAAAGCATTCGCCCCATACCCCACTTTAGGGTATGTAGGTACTTTTTAATTCAAAGATTTGAATTCTGGTTGATACTTCGTGACATTATAGAAGGAAAAATTATCCATTTAACAATATAGCAATGTTATTAATTTAATTAATTCACGTCATAAAAGGCGACTTTTGACATCAATCAGTATCAAATCTATTTTTATTTTAAAAATCATACAAATCTTTAACAGCTTCCACTGTCTATCTGACCTATAAATTAGGTAATAAATTTCCAATAAAACCTATCAAAATAATCACTCATACAAAATATACCCACATCGTTAAACCACAAGATCTTTGCCAAACTTACGAATCGTGCACAGATAACAACTAACAGCTACCACAGAATACAGATAATATATCGCATCGAGTGAGCGTGTAAATGCATCAATTTGCATGATATCGGTTAGCACATAAGTGTGTCATGCCCGCTCTAATCCGTCACCGTAACGAGCGGGTTCGTTATCGCAACCTCATTACAGCGCTGCAGCTTGGATAATGTTTACAAGTCATTTATAAATATCAATGTGTAAAAGTGAGCGTTACTTTTGTGAGATAGTTTTGGTGTTCAATTTATGAAGGTTTCATTGATATAGAAATATCTAGTAAGTCATTTTTTGAATTTTTATTCATGTAAAGATAATTGTGATTAGAAATAATTGAAGTTCATTTTTAATCATACATAATAAATGTATCATCATCATCATAAAAATTATACGAGTAATTAAACTCTAGTTAATATTCTCTTCGCAATAATACCTACAGAACATCTTAATTTTATTTAAAAAATATACTTTGATACAAAAATGGTTATTATAATTAATTAGAATAAAATTAAAGTACCAACAAAGAATAACAATATTTTATTAAATACAATTCACTACTCCAGCATTTTTATTTAAATTATTTAAATGAGACACCGTAACTGAATAAAAAACGTACGAAAATTGAAACGCTCACATTTCAAGTGCAACAACCCCACAATCAAAACAAGCGCTCTAACCATTACGAAAAGAACTTTTTCAGCGAAGTTTCCAGAACAAATAGCATTTGAAAGAGACCATTATTAGAATCGTATGTGAAAACGATCACCGCAAATGCCATAAAAAGGTCGTATAGCCAATAAAACCTCTACAGTCAGCAATGATGCTTGCGGGGGAGCGGGGGAGCGGGGCAGGGAAGGACATGGTTTGGGCGGGAGGACATTTTTATCCGGCGCTAGGAAAAACTGCACGATACCAATTGGAATAGATGACGATTGATTTGTGGGGTTTTTTACGTTTTTTGTGACGCTGAATTTAGATGTGATTTGCTTTGGCGTTTGTCAGTGGAAAATTAGATGTTGAGGTACCAAAGAAAAGTGTAACGCAATTGGTGAAAGTGTTAATGAATGATATAGCTCTACTATTTTATTAATTATTTTGTAGTTGTATATTTAAACTTGAAAAAAATTTCAATGTGATTATTTAATTATTAGGTAGACTACCTATTTACTAGAATGAAATAAATATTGTATCTGAAAAATAAGGAACTACACAGATAATTATTAATTAACAAATTAAATTCTATCAATGGTTTTGTATGTTTCCAATAATTTGACGATTTTTCATAAAAATTATAAAAAAAAATCTTAATATTAAAACTTACGTAGCGTGCGTGGGCGGCCGTGCAAAGTAACAAGCGCAGAGTTTAGCGCTTAACACAAAAACAAAGCAGAGTCTGTTATCAGTTCGGAACTTCGAGCATCAATCGAGAGCGATGCAAAGTTACTCAGAGATTCGAGCGCGTGGCGAGCTGCGAATGTCGCGTCAGATAAGCGACTGAAGCCCTCGCAGCTAACGCAAACTATACCGCGCCGGTGGGAGGTTCCACATCCCTGGCCACGCCCACGCTCCGCCCACCCGCAGCCACGCCCACCTGAATTAATAAAGGCGGCAAACACCGCTGGACACGCGGACAATACTGCATTGTCCTATGTCCAAAATAGTTTCAATTAGAATCGAGGACAAGGCACAAAAGCTTCACCAAAGTCGCTTTCAAAACAAAATTGACCGGTACATGGATATAAGCAACGCTGCAACCAACGTGCTATGACTTAGCAATCGTATGGGGCAAAGCTTGTCTCTAATATTAACTAAAACTGTTTATATTACAAGGTTAAAGCCACAAAATATTCGTCACAGAATATACCTAATATAAAACACCAATTACAGAAAATTACTAAGCAGAAAATAATTTCTTAAAAAACTGTAAATAAATTACATTCAATAAACAATTACATATTTTATCCTTGACATTTTCAGAACGTCTCTAATATTGTACAACATCATAATATTGTCTCATTAAAAAGGAATTTTCATAAAATAAATTCTGTTTTTGATATTTGTTGTAGAGTCATGTTAAAATGAAATTGTAGAATATATTTTTCGAAATTATTTCTCTCTTGTGATTTGTATAATTTATTCATAGACAGTAAATATTTGTAAATAAAATATCTACATTGTTTGTTTTTCTGTGACGGCGTACAAAAAATAATATTTATAACATGTACACGATTCAGAATATTATCAACTGAATACCACAAAGAGAATAATAATAATTGTAGTTACAAGAATTTACATTGTAAATGTTTTGGGGACAATAGTCCCCAAAGAGGTTATGTATCACAGTTCTAGAGCTTCAGGACAGTTTCTGCCACACGATTTTTATATATTTACCGAAATACCTAATATTATCGAAACTAAAATAATTAAAAACTGTAATTTACCAAAATTTTGAGGGAAGCCTGTAACACTGTTTTAAACTAACACAGGCTTTAATTTCTTCAAATATTATATTTATCTCATTTTAAAGTTTTTAATAAAGATTTACAATTAATGCCCTAGCCATAGGCCGTTGTATATCTACATCAGACAACGGCTACGAAAATATGGTAAAATACCTTAACAGTCTATTTACTTTCTTGTCCTAAAATAATTTATCTCAATTAATATATCTCGAAAAGATCTTTGATATATCTTGAAAAGAAGACATAAGTGAATGTTACAAGTTTAAAACTCCCTTAAAATCTGGGAACGACGGGTTCGACGGATTTTTTTAACAAACACAAAACATTTTGGCGAAATCTGTAAGAAAATTGTAAAAAAAAGATTTTATTATTCATTCATAGGTAAGTCCTATGCAAAAACACTCGTTCATTCACTTATGATCAACCCTATGATAAACCTAGATTGTTAACTGAGTATTTTTTTGTGTAATCATAACGTAAATTGTAATTTAAATAACAAGTCTTTTAAGTTGTTTAATGTCTCTTTCACTTTGAACACAGCATTTTATCAAACTAGTCTAATAACCTACTTTAATGTATAAATTAAAGGTTATTTCCAGGTTTAAAACTAGGTTTGCTTGATCTAGAAAACAGATAAAAGAGATTTGATCAGTGGTGAAATACAAGCATTCCTAAACTTCAAATAAATTAGGTTTCAATAATAGATTCGTTATTCATGCTTTGTAAACATTTACTAATAACTTACTTGATTTATGAATACTAAAAAATCCTAGAAAAATCTGATATTTCATTCAAAAATATGCAATATGCACCTTCTTGACTTTCACCGTCCACGTGCCGACTAACATTTTCATATTTTTTTTTATATTTTATTATACTTAATCTACAATTTACAATTTCCTTCCTAAAAATCAGTTGCTTGTGTTTTATTTATCATATAAATCTAAATTATAGAGCCTCAGTTTCTAGGAGTTAGGCAAGAAAATACGTCGTTATATTGTAATTTGTAGAGTGTAAAATATAGAGTCCAATTTATAAATCTTCCGTTTAACGCAATATCCTACGAGAGTTGTGTACATTTTGAAATTTAAAGCTTTAATAGTTTGTTCAGTTGAACTGAATTTTACTCAATGAAAAATTTTGATAATGTTATGTTTCAAATAGCTCATACCTATACATTTCCAAAAATTTCATAAGCCACAATAATAATATGAATAAATGAAACTCATATGTAAAGTAAAAAAATGCCTGTCTAGTTTTATTTTGCAGACTGTTTCTTTATCCTTTTAATAGTATAACGTAATGTCTCGTGTGACGCAAACATTTTTTCAAGAACCAAATATGTATAGAGCACCCGTGTTACCTTGACAAGCTTTTACAAGTATCAATTAAAAAAAAAGACGGGTTGCACTCCGGGCGTGCCGGCAGAAGTGAAAACTTGATTATTAACGTTGAGCATGTTTGATATTTTGGAATGGTATCCGTCTTACGCTTTTTCGATCAGGTCACGTGTCCTGACGCGAGTTTAAGATTTTATACCTACCCATTACAGAAAAAGTGCTCAACGCCGCTAAAGAAGTTTTCACTTCAAAAATCAGACCCAATATAAAAACAAGCATTTGCATATGTATTATTACATTAACCTATGTATAAGTATAATTCCTTTATTTTACAGATCACAGTCCGCTAGTTCCAATGTACGTAAGCTTTAGTAACCACCGGCTCGCTCGAGCAAATAGCCAGTCTAGCTTCAAATATCTGTTCGATTTCAGAACAAACAGCCGTGGGGAAGAAGTTGATCTCTCGACGATTTTCACACTTAGGTACTTGATTTATCTAAGGGTGTTTACAGAGGAATGGACGACGGACTACAGTGTGTGCACTGTCCGGATATTTTGGAAAGCGATTAGTATTAGAGATTTGAAGTTTTTCAGTATTCAAAGTTTATGTAAGATTCGATAATTAAATCGTTGAAAAATTATCACAGTGTTTCATTTTATTTAAAAATAAACAAATATTATTTGTTTTAGAATATTCAGTCATATAGAAAATTTTTTGTGTTAATTATTGCTCGTGTGACAAGTAGAGATGAAAACTTTGCCTATAATTTTTTATGTATAAACTAGCTTACCGCCCGCGGCTTCGCCCGCTTTGTCTAAAACCTAATAAATTATATACTAAAACCTTCCTCTTGAATAACTCTATCTATTAAAAAAACCGCATCAAAATCCATTGCGTAGTTTTAAAGATTTAAGCATACAAAGGGACATAGGGACAGAGGGACAGAGAAAGCGACTTTGTTTTATACTATGTAGTCATGATTTTGAATAAATACATCCTTCTCTATCATTTTTTACATATACATATGTATCTCAATATAAGGGGTCTCTCGAAGACATCATATTAATGCATCATCATACGCTGACGGTATCGGGATTAGGATTGATAACTTGCGTCAATCATTCAACTAGCCGCCTAATCAATCTCATCAAGAGAACGTGCGAGTACCTACATGTCCTAGTATTCTCCACCCTATCATTAGCTTATATGTTAATAATTATTAAAGACACTATATTAAGCAACTTAATTACATACTTAACATATAATGTTTTACAACATTCGACAGTAGAGTTTACATAAATCGCTCAAATTCTAAGGTAAGTCGTCGTATACATTTACGTCAACCAAATTGATTGTTACATGTGGAACAAAGGACACTAAAACATCAATCTGCAGATTGTTGTGGCAGGATATTCATAGAATATCTGGATTTATATTCCAACAATAGTTGCATTAACATAAATGTGCACTGACAATGCCACACAAAACCCGAACAAGGCATGCAAAGAAGTAAATAAAGAATA
>CAJQZN010037152.1:0-26884 GCA_907164685.1 Colias eurytheme | reverse complement strand
TTTTTCCTGCCAACCGTTGAATCAATTTTGATGAGCTCTACTTTTTTTACAATTTTGATGAGGTACTTGTGCAATCGTAATAAAATTTATTTGAAATATGCTAATCATCTATAGACAAAACGTAAAATACGCAGACAGAATTTAAAAGTGCGTTAGTTCATATTTCGTCAATTTCGATAAAAATATTTATTTTGAAACTTTCAAAGAAAATTGTTAGATTTACTACTCGACAAATACGGTCGCACATTAAGCTACAACACCACACTATAATTAATTCTGAAACTATATCAAACATGATACGTCATACGTATAATGAATTAACCCCGTTCTGCCTGTCTCGAGCCTTATTTCATTACGACTTTGAAAGCGAAGCTTAGTTCAGTTCAACAATTCATTTAGAGCGATGTTTTCCCAGGACATATTAATCCTTATTAAATCCTATTAATTATTAACTGTACCTTTGAGTTTTGGGTATTACCCTCAATGGGAAGAGATTACAGATAGGCGCAAAAGCGATTTTATATTGCAAAACATAACGGTAATGCCATACACGTAAATTCTAAAAGATAGGAAGATTACTATATGGCTTTGAATTGACCCAATAACATTGAAAGATTTTAAGGATTACGCAACTTTAATGCACAAATAAAAATATCTGTATGAACATAAACAATCTTGCTTAGTATGTTATTGTATTGAGCTTTTAACTTCGGAGTGCTTTATTGCTATATTATTACTTATAGCACACAATATATCGTAAGATAAACTCTCTGAATAAACCGCTCCCGCTCCCGCTCCGCTCGCGCCATGTCGCAGTCTGTCAGATTTCTTGTAAAGTCGAAACTTAAGTGGTACACTCCTGCATTAAATATGAACATGATGTACTCTTCTGGGAAAATCTTTGAAAGTTGAAACCACTTTGAATGAATAAACAAAGAGTATCTTGTTCTTGATTACTTTAACCGCATTTTCTTAACGAGATTGAGTTTTGCATTTCGAATTAAAAAAAAAAAAAATTTGCCTTCAACTTTTGTTAAGTAGTTTCGTCAATGTAGTCCCAGTGCAGGGACTCAGGGATAGAAAATTCATTGAAGGTCTTAGATTTATTTAAATACTAACTTTATTGAATGTTGTGTTATATCTCACAGGTGGTAGGTACGATATAATATACTGAAAAAAAAATTCGGTTTTGTTACTTCCAATAATCGTAATTTATTATACCGTAGGTAATTGTTTTACATAATATTACCTATTAATTATTTTCTTACGAATACGAAAATTTTTTTTTTTTTTTTTTAAATCAGTATATCATTTAAATCTACTGAAAAATTATAAATATTTCTACAAAGAGACAATTTATTACAAAACCATGTTTGTTTTACAATTCCTTTCTATTACAATTCCTCACAAACAAACAACACAGCAATGAGCCTGAAAATTAGCGAGGGTACAATACTGCGTCATAAAACAGGGGCCATCCATTGATAGACAGGCCAATGGGGCCGATAGCTCGGAAAATTAAAGTTAAATGAGGCGGCAGGAGCGGGGACTGCGGGGTGCGATACCGTGGGTCAGTGCCTTCTGTCAGTGGTGATTGGTCACCCTGTTATTGAATTCTTATTGTTTTTATAGAGCTTATAAAAGAAAGATAAATTATAGAAAATGATTATTAGTATGTTTACAATGGTCAAACGCAAAACTATCCAACGGTTTTGATAATTATTTCACAGTAGAGAAAATAAACCTTAATGCCGAAGATTCGTTTTCTATTCCGTGTCATCCTGCGCGATTGGGGGTGAGCTAATAATAGGTTTCTGTTATGAGTTCAATTCGATTTATACTGAAATATTTAGCATGTATACCTTAGTTTATGCCTTTTTGGATTCTATAGCTTCACATGTGTCATGTCATGTCCTCACCGGTCAGACGATCTCCATAAAGCCACCTAAGGCGGGGTCACTTTATAGATGGGTAAACCCTATTCGAGCAAAATTGCTGTTGATATAGGTACATTTTAGTTTATCATATTTTATCTTTTATGTATGACGTTGGTATGACAGTTTTACAGTGTTCAAAATTATAACATTTTTTATTTTTAAGTGTTTTACATATATACATATATTATGTTACCGGAAATGTATGAAATCAAGGAATTGTAGGTATACAATTCCTAGGAAATGTGTACAATTCCGATATCATTTAGGAAATGTATAAAATATTGTTTAAAAAACTATTTAATGCATGCATATCCTAGGAAATGTATTATAATCTTCCTAGGAATTGTATACAATTCCAATATCGTATTAGGAAATGTGTAAAGTAAATGCTTTCTGTAATAAAACACGTTGTTATTTTTTTTATTATAGCTCTTATTGATACAATCGGGTAACAGTCATACCGTAAAATTATAATAATATTATGTTCATATTATTATCTTACTTAACATTTTAAAAATCAACTATCTAACTTTTAACGTAAATATCACAAAATCAACGGCTTACGGCTAGCTGTTTTAATATGCCGAAAATTCGTCTTTTTCAAAAATTCTACAAAAAGACGAAAATGCCGACCGTTTGTAAACGGCCAGAATATATACAATTTGCCTGCGACATATCAATATCTGAAATGCTTTATATTTTCGATAGCTATTTAGGAAATGTATAGATTTCCTAAGAAATGTGTATAAAATAATTTATTTCACAGATTTCCGTGCGATTTTATGAATTACATACATTTTCTAGGAATTGTATACAATGACGGATTACATACATTACCGGTAACATATACACAATAAAGTAGTCGCAGCATTTTGCAAAAAGCCTTAAAAAATACTCACCTTCTATTTAATTCCAATAATAGCCGCATAATATTGATATTAAACTTAAAACTAATCATAATAATAGCTCAAGAAAGCGCTCAGCTCGCACCAGCGTGGAGTATACCTATTCATCAACGTCGGCTAATTGTGTTTGCAGCAAGATGCAAGTGCGGCGATGCCACATTGCGATGCGCTTCTATACGCATCATTTTATGCATTTCTATTCTTTAAGATATTTACTATAAACTATAAAAAATGAAGTTATGTTCACTCGTTTATATTACTATATAAGACTCCGCAGTTAGTTGCTCTTAATTACTTGTCATAGTAAATAGTAATATGTGAAAGCTTGTGAGTACCAATAGAGATGTTTGAATGCTTATTGTAACTTTTTCCAGCAAAAACCGCAGATCCGATCCGAAGAGAAATTAAAATTTTATTTTATGAATTAACACATTAGTTATTGATTTGGATACGCCTTATTTGTAATTGTAAACATATGTATTTTGGTATACTTATTCTAAAATCTATTGAATGTATATAACAGTTGCTACATAAACGTGCTTGTTCCTTCAAAGTATCGCTCGAATCAAAACCATAACTTCACTATCGGGATACAAAACGAGACAACAGGAGCTAAATACGGCGCTTTGCAACGTTTGACCTGTGTTGTACCGATTACAAATAATACCGGTAAATCCCAGCATGGCTATCACTTCAGAATTATAAGCTAGCTGCTGATAATGCTAACAATAGCAATGAATATGTAACATCGTAAACACGGCTACTGCTGACTAAACAATAGATATTTTGCATTGGGAAATACTTCTAAATTAGTGCTGCTGATATTTACATAAATGTTTTGGTTAATATTTTGAAATTAATAGGTAAATCTCTACATAAAAATGTTGACTCTACAATCTACATATACTTTAATGAATTAGTTAAATGTGATTTATTATTACCTAAAAAACTTATTAGGTACCTTATTTATTTGATACACAATAAGTAGTTCACAATTAAATAAAATATATTTGCAAATATTCGTAGGACTCGAGATGGGTTGTACTTAGGCATTCGCGGTAGTTTTATACTAAATCTAAATTATTAATAAGCAATGTATTTTTACACTACACGACTACTGCTGCAACTATTTAATATGTTCATAGAAACAAGTTTTTAACACATGCTGTAGCCAAAGAGACGTGACTCTTGTCTTATATATCACCAAGCTAGTCAGAAGGCGTGTAACACGCGATAAGGAACTTCGTGCCAAAAACTTCGTCAAAGGTCTGGTAATATCGTTAGCTTCACCTTCGAGCGATAACAGAACCCTTGCCATACTGTTACATAACAATTACTGCGACCCTCAGCCCGTCACCCGTATATCACCCAAATCCGCATTGAAAACAGTAAATACCCAAAGTGAGCCATTATAAATTCAATTAAGGGTAAGACGGAGACAATTTGAGGGGGTTGTCTTAACATATTGCGGCCCACTCGGGTCTAAGTCAACTTAATACCCCAGATCTGGCTGGCCTCTCGGGAGTTATGCCGCTTAATCTTTGAACTTACGCGAGGTTTGAGTTTGGCTTAAAATCTAGCTCTTAATAATAGACTCTTGGGAGAAAAAGTTTTCTTTTTGTTGAAATGTGAGAAATCCAATTACTGCCATTGAAATTAATTTCTGTTAAATCTCTATTATCCAGAAATAATAAAACGAACCGTATCTAATAATCTAAATGCTTTTCAAAACATTCATTCAGATCATAATTTTCAAAACTAACACAAAAACATAAATCCTTCCAAATTAACTGCCTACTTTACCAATATCCCAACTACACAGACGCTATATAAAACATTTTGTTCGGAAATTGCTTCTTTCTCTTAGAATCGTTACACAACACGCTCACGGATTCAATACAAGCTGAGCGTGAACGGAACAGCCCTAATATTTTGTTATATGAAGAAAAACTATTAGGAGCATATCGGTAATTGTGAACTTTGGCCATTCACTCGAGATACAATACGTGCGAGTTGGGTAACTGCTGTTGCCAACTATACTGTGTTATTTATTGTTCACTTCTTTCCTTGATTAAATTACTTCGACAACTGCCGGTTTCTTCTGCGGTCTAATCTACTGGGTTACCGAATGTTATTGCCAGATAATGTATTTTCAAATAAATGTTCTTATGGATATCACAGGTTGAATGAATAAATTGAAAATGAATGAAATTTTGGTAGTTAAAACCTGTTAAAGCAATTATTAAAGCATGAAAGAGTTATCTTAGGCAATCATAATACAAATATACATATAAATTAAAAGTAAAAATAAACTCATGAAAACTATATCATACTTCTATATTATTCAATCTGTGGAAAATTGTAAAACCTCTGACCGACCTTAAACTGAACACGAAAACGTGTTCAGTTTAAGGTCGGTCATTACACGTTGATGAAATACAGAAGCAGCTCCGCTCGTACCACGCTCGTACATCCACTAATAAAGTCCCACTCGTTCAGGGATCTATGTTGTTATTCATTTAACTCAGTAATTTTCAATAATTTCATTTATTCACAACGTTAAATCCAATCAACTTAAGCTTTTGAATTTAAATGAAAACTAAATTTTTCTCTCATTCGTATTCTGTATTTTTTTCGTATTCAGCAAGCTCTCGGAGAGATTTTCAATTCGATGCGTTGGGTAAGGTTAAGGTCAACGTTTAATTACTTTCAAGGTTAAAGAAATACTTTGCAAAATATTGTAGCTTGCTTCTGAAAAATAATTAAAATTTTAGATAAGACTCTATGCTCAAATATTTAATAAATGTAAACTAATTAAATGTATCTTTATTCCAGGTATGTCAACATAATAGCCCGGTTTACACGCACACTCTTTACCGCGTGATTGAGTGCGCGGGATTGAACGCGGGAAAGCACGCGCGCTGAGGAAAGAGGAAAGATTGTGCGTGTAAACGATAATCGCGCGCGATTGATCGAAGGAAAGCGTTGCGCGTTGGAGTGTGTGCGGTGTGGACGCGCAATCTCGTTCTCTCTGTCATCGTAATGCTCGCTCTTTCCCGCGTGAAAGCCGAATCGCGCGCGAAAGAGCGTGCGTGTAAACCGGGCTATTGTGAAATCTCCCTGACATACACGTGAGTTAATAATGCAACCATTGATGATTTGAGGATAATATGTATCTTTATTCCTGTGTCTATATCAGCTTACGCACCAATTTTACTTCATATTGTAATTTATAAGGTTGTACCGCATATTTAATATTCCATGTATAAATAATAATCAAGAATTATTTCAGAACGTCACACATTTCTATCGAACTAAATGCATACCTCAATGTTCTGCAGAAAATCAGTTTGTATAGATAAGCGGCAAGTTATAGCCGAAGACGCTTCGCTCCGGACGCCATTATGGCTCAATGTATTAGCGACTGCCGACTGAATAGTTTCCCCGCTTCAATACACTGCTGTTATTACCTTGATTCACTTCCATTTATTACTATTAGTATCAGTCTTGCGGTTCAGAATACTGACTTTCACTGGAATTACATTTATGGGCTACAAGTTGCAAATATTATTGTTTGAAAATCTCTCGAAAATAAGAAATAATCAAATCTAAACAGTTCGATATTCTTTTTGACCATTGCCACAAATAAATAAAAAATATCAATCTATGTCATATAGACGACGATGACAAAAAAAACACTTTAAAAATAGTATGGCTGTTCTCTATATTATATACACATTATTAATAAATTGAATTTAAAATGACATCTGGAAAATGTTAAGTGAAATAATTTAAGAATTAATTTTCTATCTACTGCTCGTAGGCGTATTGATAATAAACTTTAGACGATGACATTTATAATTGCTATCTATTAAAATATTTACAGTTAAAAAATTTACCTTTGCACAATTCTTTATCTAGTGAAAACGAACAGCTGAAATTATTAATATACCGCGTGTTCCCACGGATAAAAATTATTCCCACTCGTGTAGTTATAAAATGTAAAATGAGATGTTTCAGAAATATGTAGTCTCCGCTTTCATAATATAAAAGCGAATAGGTACACCTTGTTACATGAATATTGTCTCATACTGTAAATTTAATGTTCTATTTTCGCAAAATTTGATTATAATTATGCAACAGACGTAAGTATCTTTTTTAATCCCAAGAAAATTACTCGTAATATAATAATATGTACTTATTTCTTGTATTATTTATTAAATAAGTTAATGTTTAACTGGTGTTAAACTTTTAATTCATAACATTAGAAAACTATTACTATGAAATGTAACCTACCGGTTCACCTACATTGGCCGGAAGTCTCAAATAAATACTACACGTAGATATTAACCAACCAGCTACCTTTATAGCCCATAAATAATATAAATCGTTGGACAGCATATAGCGAAAAGAAATTAAAAACAGGGCTATTAAAACAAATGGCCGCAAACATAAAATACCGACACACATTCAGACAAGCAATCTCTATCAATCAAATCAGAAAATTACAACAATTTACTTTGAAGAAATTGTAACTTTATTGAATCTGATTCAATTATGATTACGATCTTTACCGACTTAATTATAGCGCTTGATTCGAAGGATTTATGGCAGTAGAACTGATTACCGCTGAATTATTTGATATTATGTATACGGTATTGATAAAGTCGTTATATGTTCCTCGACTGCTAAGGATATGGGTTTATAATACGTACCTATTATTTGCTGTAATATCTTTCGTAATATAAACGACTAAGTCTTGAGCTGATAGAGTTATGAAAAAAGAATTTTAAAAAAGAATAAACTTTCAAAAATTTCTTCATCCGCTTTTCTTTGCTGACCTATAATTATCAACCTGTAAAAAAATTAAATTATAGAAAATAGAATTATTTCATAAAGAATACACATTTCAATACATTGTAATGCAAATTTTGTTGTATTTATTTAAAACAAGCTCTTAAGAAATCCTCTTCGTGAAGGCATGCCGTATTGAGATATACAGGGTGTAATCGTTAAGTGTGCACAGGCGATTATTCCGTAACTATTGCAGATATCAAAAAACTTTAAACTGATATCGAAAGTACTTAACCTAATGAGTAAAATGGCCATAATAAATTTTTGAAAATAAAACGAGAAATATCCAAAAATGTTACATTAAACCCTCCCATACATTTTATTTCCCATACGTTTTGTATTCATAGCAGATTATCGAAGTGACGTCCTCATTGTGCAATACGATGAGGAGCTCTATTTGCAGTTTCGAAATGAACTTCCCTTCAAATTTGCGAAGTAATTTAAGCAGAAAACCAAAAAAAGAAAGAAAACGCTAAAATTTTTCATATTAAATGTACTAGGTTGATCCAAAAGTAATGATAATTGGGTATTTCCTGTGCACATAAAAATATAAAATAACTGTTTTTTGCTTGCTCATGTACTCACTAAGTTATTACAAAAAAATCATATCAATAGGCCACGTTTCCAAGTATTTACATTAATTTGAATGTGAACCGTGCGTGCCAGAATTTTTGCCGACAAAAAGAAGAAACAACAATTCGATATTTAGAGGGTGAATTACTAAATTTTTAATGAGATCAGGATAATTTTTTGGCACGATTTGTGACCATGGACGTTACCCGGGTTCACCATGTTTATGGTGAAACCAAGAAACAATTAATGGCCTGGATGCGAGCTTCCAAAGTGACGATGAAGAAATTCAAAGTGAAAATTAGTGGGATAGATTAAAGCGGCAGTTTTTTGGGGCGCCGAAGGAATAATTCTGGTGGAATATTTTAAGAAGGTAGCCACTATGTTGGGCTCTTACTACACAGACCATATTAAAACATTGCGGTAGGTTAGTAAGGAAAAGAGACATGGCAAACTGCGGGCTTGAATGTTGTTTCACCAAGACCACGCACCAGATCACAAAGCGTCAGTTGCAATGGCTGCCATTCAAAAATCGGCATTCCAAATGCTTGAACACCCACCCTGTTTGTTAGATCTAGCTCCTAGTTATTTATATCTCTTTCCTCGGCTCAAGAAACACCGTCTTAGCAAAAAATTTTAAGACGATAGCGAAGAGATGGCCGCGTTGAGGGGTTTTTACGGATGAAGTCAAAGTTTTTTTTTCTAAGTTTTGGAAAAAAAAATCTAGTTAGATTATATTATATTATCTAGAAGACTATCTAGCGAAATATTGTAACTGTAATGACCTGGTTTAATATTGATTATCATTCTTTTGGATCAACTCATGTACATGGGATAGTCATATCTCATACTAAATGTATGGGAGGGTTTCAAGTGAATTTTTTAGATATTTCTCGTTTTATTTTTAAAAATTTATTATGGCCATTTTACTCATTAGGTTAAGTACTTTCAATATCAGTTTAAAGTTTTTTGATATCTGTTATAGTTACGGAATAATCGCCTGTGCACACTTAACGATTACACCCTGTATAACAAAGGGCCTGCCCACGAGAGCGGAACTAAGTCATAAGACATAGCATTTTAGTTCTCAATTTTAAATGTAACATAATATTAATAATTGTAACCCACTTGGTTTATTGCTTTCTTCATGATTCAAAAAAGTGACATTGTACTCTTACTCTACCATGAATTCTATCATCCAGTTTAGGTCTCATTAAAATGGGATCAGCTGTTTCAAAAGTAGTTATGTTTTTCAGTCTTCAGGATTGCATTTCCGAAAAAAATTTTGAAATATAAACCTTCACGTGAATTGATCATCCCCTTGGATGAGATTGATAATGTACCTAAAACTTTACAACAAAAATAAAAAACTTAATTAAAATTTTTATAAATGTATTTCTCTTGCTTATAACTTGCAGCCAGTAATCGTGTTACCCCTTTATTAAAGCTATCGATAGTTATCATCGTTTGTATGAACTCGATCGTTGACAGCAAAATTGTTGGTTTCACACTGAACTATTGTGTCCATACTCCATACTGACTAATTACATGCTTTGTGTTAAATATATTTATTTCCTCTATTATAGACAATCAAGATTTAAAAGGAATGTATAGGTAATTAGTAGACGCTACGCCCAATAAATATTTTGATCTTCATTCATTTTAAATGGTGTTCAGTTTATCTAAATTGTAAAGAGAAACAGTTTAATGTTTGTACATTGTTCAAAACAATTCGATTAAAATCAGTATTTTGTCATTTGAAATCTACAATTTAACTGAGTTATAAAACGTAAACTAAACTTTTTCATAGAGTTAACAAGAGGTATTCTTTTCTTAATTTTTAAGCTGCCGAAAGTATCCATATCAAAATAAAAATGTACCTACTATTTTCTGCCTTTATAGGATATGGAATAGGATAACTAAATTAAATAATATCTTATGCATTAACTGCATGAGGAAAATCACAAAAGCACAAAATGAACCCGTCAGTGCGGGCGGTACACAAACGTCCCGAAGGCTGGCGAATGATTTATTTGACAAGTCTGAACAAGCTGTAACTGCATCCAGTTGCGAAGACGATGCTTGAGATAACGACGAGCACGGCGCAGAGCTACTCTTGCTTTTACATTAAATAAGTCACGACAAACATAAGCACAAATAAAGATTTAAAAATTTGAAATGTAGATACTGTATTTACGAGTGTAAGTCATAATTTTTGATCAGGTGTTTGAGACACAATAAAAACAAGTAAAGAACAGTTGAATTTATGCTATTTTTTCATATTAATTCATAAGAAATGTATCAACTGTCATTATCCTTAAGCGTTTAAAGCTCAAATTTCACATGGCTACAAAGGATCAGATACGTTTCCGTTTAAAACGTAATCTTATTGTATCTTAAACTATTTCGTTGAGACTTGTCAAATAAATCATACAACGCTAAAGCGACCACGCCCGCAGTGACGGGATAATTATACGTTTCGTACGATTTGCTGATGACTGTCGACTGTCGGCCTACAACCCACATTATGCCGAGTTCACACCAGCCCACGAATATTTTACACCTGCATTCGAAGTTACCTCATGCATTAGATACATCGTATTATTAAAAATCTACTTGGATAATTTATGGTGTCAAATACGCCGGTATTAACGTGAAATATCATAATTTACTGCTGTGGCTAGTGAGTACACATCCTTTGAATGAGATTCGTGATCGTTGATGATAAATTCTTGGGCGGCGCATTATTCAAACTTTTTACACTTACCACTTACACGGAGAACTTTAATGCAATTAGCTCGAGAATATAGCTTAGTCGTGTATTTTTGCCTTAAGAATGTTTCAGAGGAAAATTGGCATTATGCTGTTAGTGTTAGGGTATGAATTGCAACGAGATGCTGAGGTTCGTGTAAATGATAAACATCGGTGCTTACAATTTAATTACGTGCTGAATAAATATTGCTATCGCAATTACATCTTGCAATTTTAATAACTTAATAACGCATTCCAAGCTTGGATTTATAATTGTTCCAGAAAAATTCCTTGAGAAATTTATAGCGAGCATAGTTACAGTTTTATTCATTAAATACGTTGCACAATCTATTCTTTGTGTTTCACAATTTCCTATAAGAAGATCTTAGAACACTATTATATTTTAGATTCAATTATTAATAATGAAAGTTATTCAATGTACATAGCTAAGTTTACCCTTTAGAATGAATATACATTAAGATTTTTATAAATATTTGACTTTAAATTAAACCTTCTAGAAAGAAAAACAAGCAATATACACACAGTTGTAACTTCTACGTAATCTGTGCCTTTACGTATATTCCAGAAACCAACTTAATTATAACGGATTATAATATAATTGAAAAACATATAGGGTATGTAAATTTTATTATTTTCCATATTATATGTATGCGTTTAATTAATAACAAGGAAAGGCAAGTTATATGTAAAACTGGACCTTAATTTACGGAAGTAAACTATACCACATAATGAAATAATTGAAATGTTATCCGCTTGTCGTAGCTGATGTTATTTAATAATTGGTACCTAATAATTAATTGCCAGGCCATATCACACGCTGTCTGAGGGAACCTAGATCTCATTGTTTAGAACTAGATATGTTACTTGTTGATATAATTATATTTGTTTTGTTTTCTTTGCTGTTTGTATTATGTATAAGTGTTAGCCATAATCTTGTCTACATTACCTACAGTGTAATTAATATTAACCTACTAATGAACTTCTGTACGTAGAAAGTTCAGTAATAACGTTTTATAAAGAGCTAGAGACAGAAGGTTTTAGATTTATGTATAAAATATAATATGTACTCGTTATTTCATATCTACAGTCGTACAACTAATACGCTATTAATTTACAAGTGTCACAGAAATATGCAGATAAAGCGATAAAGTCTAAATAATCTGTCACTTCAATACTTGACATTCGAGCGATTTACAAACACATTCTAGATCGCGAAATGTAATTTATTCTCAAATTCAGCAAGTGGGCTTTAAACTCAATCTGTCAGCGGTGGAGGCTATTATCAGCAAATGAAAAGCCGTTTAAGCGCACTATCACGCAGCAGACCGACTGATAAGGGCTCCTATCACTTCGCCAACCGGCCACTTATTGCTAAGAGTGGAGGCTGATTTGAAGTCTGCATACTTTACATTTATACATTATGTGTGTACTAAATCAAATAGTTTGAGATGCAACATTTCAATGTATAGATCTTCATTATTTTGTTGACACGACAACGATTGGGCTATATCGCATTTACGTTTTCTTTGGCATGCAGTTTTAGTTTTCTCTCTTCACTTTTTTCACTTATCAAGATTTATTCGTCCCCAACAAAAATGTAACTATGGTTTACCTACTACTTTTATATTTACCAACATCACCAGACTACTCGTAGACCAATATAAGCTGCGGCATCTGAAATGCTCTCAACATTCGGACACCGCACGCAGCACGCCTCGCATCACTCGCTACACGCCGCTCTACTCGCTCAGAACTAATCCGTTTTACCTCCCCACACCTCCCCTCATCCACCCGCCAGCCAGTTAAATGTTTGGCCATACAAATTTATCGCAGATATCTGAAAATTCATCTTGTAGATATCATATCTCAATATTTTACGATTCCCCGACGAACGATATAATATTATTTACTTATAGTTAATAAAACGAATATATTTCCATTTGTATGAACAAAAGATTATTGGTAAGCTTCCGAAAATAGTTCAATATTATAATTATAATTATTGTTTAATAAACAAATATTTAAGACACATTGAAGATTTCTCAAAACAATTAAACCAAATTCAACAACATCATTCAAAAATTTTTGTTTACATCACATCGATTTTCAATTTTCCATTCAATTGAATCAAAGCGGTATTGTACAAATTTATAATCTGTGGTTTTTTGCACTTCAAATTACAGAAGAAAAAAAAATTAATAGATAGTTAAGCCGGTTAATCTTCCACATTAAATCGAAGTGTATGTTTTTCTTAATTGGAATTTAAATCGTCGTACATTCACAGTAATTGATCCTTAGTATAGGAAATGTTTTCTTTAATTGCTCTCCATTATAAGAACACGGATTGCAGGATCATTAGACATACTGTGTCATAGAAGTGCTTTAGATACTCGATACTGATACCGACAGTTATGCAAATTTGGATTAACTGCCATTAATGTACACAACTGTAAACCTTTATTTATTACAAGCTTTACTCGTTATACGTCGAAGGGGAAATAATTGCTAGCCAGTCAGCTAATTGTTGGCTTGAATGGAAAAATGAATTAAAAATGGTAAGTTTGCCGCTGTAAAGCACAAGTACACTATAGTAATTTACTATACACTCAATACTGATCCTCATATTATATTGAAACATACACTTTACTACAAAAAAATATAATTAGAATCTGTATATGTTTGCTTTTTTTAACTACTATCATCAAAACAAACTGGAAAAGCTTTACAAGTCTATACGATTGTATAGATTTTTACCATTATTTTTTCATCAATTCGACCGCCAAAAATCACAATATAAAGCGCAAATAGCATTCCATCGACAACTTTAATCACTACATCTTTTCCAGCAATATCTCACATCTCGATATAGCGTGACACGTAATTGAGCAGTTCGTGCTGCTGATGCTATCGGCTGATCTCAGCCCACTCCTTTGCTATTGCATCTGTCACAAATTATTCACTTTGCTTTCTTTATTGCATAGCGAGATTTGTATTCTTTCCCAATCAATATTTACTCATACTCAATCATAGTAATCGTGAAAATGTGAAGCTTCCTGATATTTCTGCTACGAATTAGAAATTGTTATTGAAATTTGGTACATAATATGCTTAATGCTTATAACTGTTTATAATTAACACACAGTGTGTTTAATTTTGATATAATATGAATGATAGGCTTATAAATTAAATTATCATGCATTTTGTTGCACCAAACAATTAACCATTTATGTTTAATCACATGAATATAACACGATTATTTCCAAATTATTTGGCTAAATGTGAGCGTATGTATTCAACTCTACGCGCTATAGAAAATAGATACAATGCATCATAAGTTTAAATAATTTATAATACATACAAACTGTGAGGTTTCTGTTTTTAAATAGATACCTATAAACGGAAATCAATTTATTTGGTTTTCATGGCATTTTCTTTTATACCATTAAAAAATCTAATAAATTTAACGAAAAATACTTCAGAAGCGAGAATTTAATTCAGTTTAAGTTTGGGGAACCTATTTAACTGTCAAAATAGGGGCGTTCGGACATTCGCAAAGTTCTCGAGTTGGAGTTGGGAAGAGCCACCATCCATCAAACGGGGTGTAACTGTAACTCGATGAAATGATGGATCTAACTTGCTTATGAATTTTTTTCACGACCCTTATTTTTGTTTTTATGGGAGTTCTAAGGTTCTTTAACTTTTTATTGTATAGAGATATATCTTAGGTATTTATTAAAGAAAAAAATATGACAATGAAATAGTAGATTGCATCAAAAATAACTTTTACGTTATAAACAAGAACATTTTTCATTTAAACTATTTTGTAAAATATTTTCACATTGTACCAATGTATTAAAAGATTATAACGTTTTTTTTAATTTTTTAATTTGAAATATGTACAAATTAAATAGATACTTTTTATTATATTTTACAAATTTAGACTAATAAGTCAATTATAACAGTACACTACACTGAGAAAACGTAACGGCTATAAATAGACAAGTTGCTGCTATTTACAACCGAGTAACTTGCTTCGGAGGGAGCCTGCAAAGTTTGTTGCTAAAATTATACAAGTCAACTTTGTTAACGTATGTTGGTAATATAAACCCACTAAAGTGGTCAAAAAATACGTATTAAAGGTTTGTTGCTTTTAACCTATTCACTCAGTAAACATAACAAACCTATTTACTATATTGAATCGTGTTACTCTGTTAATAATACCCAACGTGCTCTGCTGTTTTTAGCAAAGTAACTCAGTGAATTCAAATATTTTGCTTCGTAAAACTAGCTGAGTAACACGATAATGTTAATCATATTTATTGGGTAGGGACAGCCAATCTACTTTGTTACTTCTACTCAATTAAAAATTTGTATACGTAGCCAAGTTACTGGGTACTGTCAATCATGTTCATTGGGTAACTATAACTAAATATACTCTGTTCTTTCTAGTCAATTAAGATTGGTATATTTAGCCAAGTTACTTTGTATTCTTAGACGGGTTAATTAGGTAACCATAGCTAAAATACTTTGTTGCAAGTACTAATTCAAACGACACATATTAAGCTATATATTTTCAGTATAAGCTGACCTGTAAATGTTCGTAAAACCTATACAAGGTGTAACAGAAAGGGGATATACACATACGAACAGGGCGTGATGTACTGATGAAACTGAACAACTTTTCCAAAGGAAAATGGGTCGAAAGATGAAAAAAAAAATTAAACGTCTCCATTATTTTCATCTTTTGACCTTATGTTCTTTGGGAAAAGTTGTTCAGTTTCATCAGTACATCACGCCCTGCTTAGATGTGTACCCCTTTCTGTTACACCCTATATACAATGTGAGGTCAGCTCATACTGAAAATATTTACCTAGTTCGATATGTTGTAATTTGTACGATTATTAGTGCAGAGGGCAAAATTTTGGCATGTCGGAAAAAAAGCCAATGAAACGTTCATGTAGGAAAACAACACTCATTTTGCCGACACACCAAAAACTTAAAAGAAACTGAAAGAAAATTATGCACATTAATGAAATTAGCTTTATTTAGTACATGATACAATCATTTCAAGTAACATACTACTTACACTTAAATACTACTACTTTTAAAAATAGTACACAATTCTTAATGTCAAGACAATAACAGGATGAAATATACATCATGAGCAAACTTTAAAGGAATGACTCAGACTACGAAGTACAAACCTGAACAACTTATATTAGGTATAAGACCAAATCCAACATCTTAAAAGAAATATCAACTGTTTCATATACAAAAGTGGAATTATCTACAATGCCAAAATCTACGGAACAGCTGATTTTATTTCACGATGTTGGAGTTTGTTCTCTAATGAAAGTGGTCTAGGTTTGTTTACATAAAAAACAAACAACCATTATGGTAATGTAAGCAAGTTACTACACCTAAATTGTACTTATATGTATTTGATAAGTTTAGGCAAAAACTATAGAATAAGCTAGGAGAATAAGTAATCGTTTTGATCTAATAATTTTATTACAACCCAACAAGTAAAACCGTCATTTTTTTAAACATTTAATCTAATTGAAACATAATTCACATTCGTCGTCGGGAAAATGATCATAAATGCTAAAACTTAAACATTTTTTGCACCAAAAAAAATTAAAGTACAATAAGCTCTTTACATATTGTTCGTTTTCTATTATAAATGTGAAAAAACCACACCCAAAACACTTTTTAGATAAAATGAAATGTGTCTTCACCCAAGACCATTTTAAGTATTCCAGCAACTGGAAATGATTTTTATCCAAAAAATTGTCATCATCTAGGATTATAGATATGTTTACTACTTACTTACTTACTTCAACGGCGCAACGACCCAAAGAGGATCTTGGCCTCCGACACCAAAAGTTTCCAGGTTTCGCGCCATGACATAGACATGTTTGATGTGTAGATATTATATCCGAACTTTATCGTATCTTATGTAATTTACATATTAAAGTAATAGTTGTATACGTAGTATATTATTATTAGTCTGTAGTAATAGGTATATGACAATATCTTGCTTGATCAGAAGTAACTTACTAATTCAAATATTTTTGGCTTGATTGTGGGGAAGCTTTCAGTGATTTCGGTATATTGTCCTTTGGTTTTCAAAATCTTTTTCTAGCTGTAAACAAATTAAAAAAATTTAAGTATACAAAAGTAATTAAACTAAAGTAGACAATAAATTCAAAAAAACTGAACTCACCAGAAGATATCCTTTGGGTTTTTTAAGATCCGCATATTCATTGTATTGAGGTATTGGAGCTATGGTTAACTCTTTTGCAGGAATTAGCCTCGTCTCTGTAGTTTCTTGCCACTTTAGTTCTACGGCTGTCCATGGCTCAGAGGAGTTTTTGAGCCATAATAGTTTGTCTTCTGCATCTTGCTCTTCTATAATAGTTTGATGAATCAAAATGATGATGAAAAGTTATTGTTTTTAATATAAATTTGAATCTGCCTTGTAGGTGCGGCGCTTCAACAGACACGTTCGTCACTCGACTATGATTTGATAGAAATGGCTGACTTTGCGGGCTATGCAGCCAATTCCTTGTTTAATTTTTATCAAGTTACTCGGTCAAAAATAGTATTCGCTCCATTGTTAATTGCCAAGCTGTGCTTATCTACCAATAGATAAGTAACTTGTTTGTTTTTAAGTAAGAAACACGGTTATATGTATCATAGCAAGTTATTTAATTTTAGCCAAATAATATTATGTCTAAATTTAAATGATTTACTTGTCATTCAATGATAATGTGAGCTTGTTTATTTTTAACCGAACTCTGTGTAAATAGTAACCAACTACGGTTAAGTCTAAAATTAAATAACTTACTTATCATTAAATAATAACGTAAGCTTGTCTATTCTTAACCTAATTCGGTAAAGGTAATATTGACCGAGTCGGTAATTTTGAAATAAATAAGTACTTTTTTAATAATAGCCAAGAATATTTAGCAATACTTGCTTGTATAATACTAGCAAAGCTTTAATACACATTTTAAATACGTCTTGATTGAATGCAGCAGAATAATTTTTAACCGAGCTAAATTGGTACTTTGCTAAAGCAAAATTTTCTCAGTGTATGCATCCTGCAATCGGATGTTAGTTATCAACGAGATAGCCGCAGATGATGAAAGTCGAGGGAGGCTGTATTAATAGCTACGTGACTCGGAATCCGAAGCGCTCATCAGCAGATAATGCACCCCACCTTCAAATAAATTTAATCACTCTACAATATTCCAGAGGAATTTTTAGTTGAGGGGAAGCTACGTGAGAAGACTCGGAAGGTCAGAATCAAACGCACGACCCTTCGGATCAAAGCTCACTTATTTGTGAATATATTTCCGAAACTGCTGATTTTGTACTAACGCATGCAAGGAAATGGGGGACATGCTGGTAGATTGTGTGCGTGAATCGCATATTTATTTGGTGTGAAAAGATAAATAAATTTCTATTCGATTCAATATTGGAAGAGATTAAGGTTGAAGATGGATTATGGTGTGATTTGTTTACCCAGTTACTGTTATTAATTTAAAACTTGTAATTATTGTATTCTATGCACATTTATAAAAATATTGACTAATAAAATTGCTAGTATTGGAAACAAACATCTAGATAAAGATATGAAATTCCGTATTCCCAAATAAACAGAGGGTCATTTGAATTCTTGGCACTACACTTGGCAACGATTCCTTCCTTAGATGAGATCAGACGAACAGCAGAATTTTTAAGGATTCGTATATTGTATAATTGCGACAATGAATACATCAATATCTCCATAATTCATATACATAGTAAATAAACTATAATCAAGACCAACGTTATATTGTGTTATTTTTGACAAAATGACGAGCTAAAAACAACAGTTTGTCACTTATAATACCACAAGAGCTTCAAAATTATCGGGTATTTTCCGATAGGTTCGTTGCAAACAAATGAAGGAGTCAAGTTTTTAGTCAAGGTTAAAAAATCACGAGCGCGAAGCGCGAGTGATTTTCCCTGAAAAACTTGATGACTTTATTTGTTTGCAGGGAACCTTGAGGGAAATGCCAGATAATTTTGAAGCTCGTGTGGTATTCGGGAGATTATTTTTCCGTCCCAAATGTCGGCCAATAATTTCACAATTGAATTGAACCTGTCAGTTTGACGTCAACGACCAGAGAAAATTTTCAAAAAAATATCAGTATAATACCATGTAGGTTGTACCACGTGACGTCGAATGGTGCAATTCTATTGGTCGATATTTGGGTCGGAAAAATAATCACATTTAATCTTAAGACAACTTATTTGTTTAATATTAAAAATATCCTCTATTAATCATCCTTCGTTTACGTTACATTTCCTTTATAATAATCAATAGTTCTGAAAATAACAAACTAGCACATCATAGTGTTCCAATCCACAAGTTATTCGTATGATTGATTTCCCAACACGAAGTGCTAACTCAATAGATCAGTAAATCACGGCAGCGCCACTCTTCTGATACCAACTCGAAATAAAACGTCTCGTAAATCATCGCGATAAATAAATAAGCTCTCAAATTAAATTCTAACATTCTTAATTCGTAGCAATAAGAACCAAATTATCCCACATCAGTAATTGACGTCTGAATTCCACTTAGCGGGAAGACTGATTGTAAACGAATAAATTTGAATAAATATTTACGATAACAATTTGAATAAGTTATGATGTTTATGGAAAACAAGCGAACTTATCGGTTTACATATAAACCACTTATTTATTTAATCTACTTTTGATATAATATCTACTTTAGTTAAAATGTTGATTATTGCTTATTGCTTTGATTTTCCAACTGTCTCACTCTAGCTACCTGTATAAACTTATCAAACTATATTATTATGTTTTGTAATAACCACCGTTAGAATGCTAAATATACATAATGATGTATTGGAGCAAAGTTAATATGTCTGACAACAATTACTATTGCCGGCTGCTAACGAGCTTCAAATGACGCTGTTAATATCGGTATTATTATGTTTACCTTTAACAGGGATGTAATAATGTAAGTCTCAATATTATAATGACTTGCTTCGTAATGCCTCTAGGTTAGTACCTACAATGTTTACTGGTGAACTAGCTATTTAGGAATATGTATTCTGATTTATCAATGTTCGATTTAAAATAAACTTCGGTCTGCGCATATAGATACAGATAAAACATAATCCCAGAAAGATTGCATGAGCGTATGAATACAAAGCGAGCGATCGTAAAATATATTCGGGATAAAAAGTCGTATCCGCGCCGTAGGTATCCGTGGGGTGACAAACGGCGCCGATCGACTTTACAACTTCCCTCAATATTGTTAGCGATATCAACTTGGACGATAAATCGTGTCGTGTCCGCCGCGTCGCGTCTATTACATTAAACTCGTGTTTAAAACTTGCTGATGTGTGATTTTAAACTTTTCAACGATGTAAATTTTCCGTCGAGTGATTTTGCATATTCTATTGCAAAATACTTTTAACCTACGTGGCGGAGCATACTTGAACTTATATGTTATAAATTTATGCAGTATTTTAGCGAACTTAACATTTTGAACACTTATTAGTTCATACATATTATCAAAGTACTACATTACTTAACTAATAAAGTACCTATAGTGTTTCTCAAATCAGTAAATTTAATCTTAGTCTTTAAGAAAATCTTTTCATAGTTTAATTTGCGAATTCCTTTACCAAAATATAGTAGCCTTCAAGAGCTAATTGCTTTCTCTAACTATAATTCTAAAACTTTAGAACTTTATTAACTTTAAAACAAGTACTTAAATCTGTTTCGCAACTAAATATTCAACATCTTTGAGATGAGTTCATGTGTTTAATCAAGTAATGTCTGTTCGTCAAGCTTTGAAGCAACAAAGCGATACATTTTGATATTTCAAGCCGATGTCGTATGTAGGTCGCGTGATTATTTGGAAGAGAGATTAATTAAACAGAAGCATCGAGAAAGCTGAATAGATGCATCTCAGAATGACATTGGAAAGTGTTATTGTCATCATAAAACAAAATATGCAGAATATGAAACTGACTGAGAGTTATCTTACAGCAATACAAGTAGGTGATATTCGTAGCCATACTATATTCGATATAATTATAAATTAATATAATAGGGCTATATTCTATTACTAGTGGTCCGCCCCGGCTTCGCCTGTGGTACCTACATGTTTAAACCATCCTATCTCTCAAGTTGGATCGAACTGCACATGGTGTGCGAATTTTATTATAATCGGTTAAGTGGTTTAGGAGTCCATTGAGGACAAACATTGTGACACGAGATTTATATATATTAAGATTATTAATTATATATTTGTGTAAAGAAATCGAAGTAGAAGCGACAATGTTTTGTTTGTAAATATTTTTTAATAGAATCAAATTAAAGTCTAAATTATATTTGTTTTCGTAATGAATTATCATAACATTTACATTGATAATTACTTGTTTTGACTAACATAATTATTTCAAAATACTTTCTAGCATTTTGTAACGTGTGTTACACTTTCATTATTTTCTCTCACGACTCAATTAGTTGTAAAACCATTTAATTATAATGCTTTCAATGTTGAGCATAATTTAATGTAACTCAATAAACGAAAGTGTTAATTACTGGAATTATATCTTTGACTTTGATACATGTTAAAGGTAGATAATATTCAATATGTATGCTGTATTTTATATTTTATACGATACAATTAGTCGAATAAATTTTAATTCTCACTAAAGAAAAAGTATATATTTTCACGTAGCTATTTGTGTTTTCCGCAAAAAATTTTAGTCGCAACGCCACCTCGAATTCAGAAGGAAAACAACATAACAGATAAGTAGAGAGCCACAAAGGATTTCGAAAACTATAAAGATATTAAAGCGAGGTCGAACAGTCGCTGCTGCGAGCAGAAACACTGAAGCTTTGTCGCTGCCTCTAATTGCTTCACGCAAAAAGTGCCCCAAACTGAGAACTTAAATGTGCATCCAGCGCTGCTCTCGTTCAAAATTATACTCAAAGACTCGGGAAACAAAGTCCCATTTTGTTGAACGGCGAAATTGCAAGCAATTAAACGCAAAAGGTCATATTAAGGCTCCCGCTAAAAGATCTTTGGAGGAGAATACTCATACTTCTAACTAAATATTCTTGAAATTTTAATCCTTTTATGTGCGCTGTTGAATTTAATTATAAAGCCTTCTTTGTTTGACGCGAGTTAAATATCATATTATTGTCACATTAGCACATGCAGGGATTTAATAAATTCTACATAAGTTCAATTTGTTATGATACAACTTCAAAAGTAGCACGCTAAATACTATATTAATAGTTTCCAAAAGTAGTATATATCAAACTATACACTGGAACAGTTAGAAGTAAGATATTAAAATAATTTACTCCTTCAAAGATGAATAGCGATGAAAATTTATATGCATAGGTACCATCGGACTCGATAACGTGAAATGTATGCAAAGGCTGAAGCGGAAAGCTAGTGAAAAATGAAATCTAGTATTATAGAACATACTATTATTTTTTCATAATTCTTCAGTTTGACGAGCAAATTCGTCTCGTCGACGCATCTGCCATTCGCATAAATAAAGCCAAATCATTGCATTGTCGGTCTGAAAAGTCGGCCATAAAATTTAATGACCTCTGTAATTTATTCTAGCAGAAAGAGCGGATACGCGAGGGCCGGGAGTTCGGTGCTGGAAAGGGCTTTCACAAAACTCATTCATACTTAGTTACATTTGAATATTATTTACTTTCGAACCGATTGTCTCTACAATAGTGTGAATAATTAGGATATATATTAGTAGTGTTATTGTTATGTTTATAAAATTGTATCGGGATAAGGAGCTCATAGTAATACATTTTTTAGGAAACTTCAACATGATTATTTATAAAATTCCTACTAGATATAAGATAGTCATCGATAAAACAACATTATGTTTATCGAAATAAATTGATGTTCAAGTAGGTATTTAATAATAACAATATTAAGTCAATTCACCATTCAATTTAAGTGATAATAATTAAAGCATTATGAGTAATATGGTTATTCGTTCGAACTACGAAGCGTTTACCTCATAATATCAACCCTTATAAGCATCTTTTCAGGTATACTATACTATGATTCGTACAGCGCACCATAGATGTACAGTATTCCTTCAGTTCATTAGAAGTGACAAATTTATGAGTGAGCAATGAAAGGGAGATAATTAAGGGGAGCGCCGCACGAGCGACTAATTTTACGCGCCGACTGGCCGCCACCGCGCGACCATCGCGACGCTATTATAAGGATTTTACAATCCACTATGAATGGCCTTTAATTAACGAGATAAATTATAGCCGCTGAATCCGAATATAACGCGAAACGTGTGGGTTTCTTGTTAGCCTGTCGTTTCGCTATATCTGACTTTACAAATTGTAATCAAGATAGTCCGATGTTGTCTACAGGTCTACAATTAATTTTCATATAATATTGTGTCACTAACCTGCAGGTGAAAAGAAATCGCAATAGTTTTATCATAGTATAAAACAAATGTATTATTTTGTTTCAATTTAAATAATTAATAGCACTTAATATTAATTATTGCTTTATACCTATAATTATGTGTCTATAGCTAATGTGAGTAGGTAAGTAAGAAGTAATTACCCCATACAACCTCCAACAGCCTTAACACAAATAATTCATCTTTATCGATCCCGCTATTTGTAAAGCGAAGAGTCAACCAACTTTCATACAAACATTTTTATAATATAAACTACAAATTACATTTTGAAAGTTTAATAACATAAAATGTTTGATATAAAGATTATAGTTACCTTTTATATGATAAAGTTATAGTAGGTAATATTTAATATTTTCTTAAAACAGATTTATTTGCACCCGCACCTACTGTGACTTGCGTTCCATTACAGCTGCCGGAATGAACTATCCGATAACTTATAACTAATTAATATTCATAATTTGCAATTCAAAGACATCGACTCGCAAAACAGCCGCTCAAAAGTTATTATAAACAGAACATAGAGTTAATATTCACAGACAAATTAGGGATTATTTGAACAGTACCTGCGCCCTGCGGGTTCGTCCGCGGACGAACCCGCGAGCAAATCTAGTAGTTCTATAGCTCATCAGATATTCTTGTGCATAACCTACAGGCTACATTACTGAAAGGTTTGATAAAAATCCGTACAGTAGTTTTTTCATGAAAGAGTAACAAAAATACATACATCCGACCTCATAAGCTTTCGTATTATAATATTAATAGAATTTATGCAAGCGATCTTCAAAGATTTAGGGCTGATTTTTCAATCCTTGGTTAAAACTTATCTGTCCAATAAAGTATTACACGATAATATTAAAATGTCACGTAAACTGTCAAATACGGGCAATTAGAATACGTTTTTAAAATGGTAGTTTTATACATTATTCGACGAATAAGTTTTAACCAAGCATTGAAAAATCGGCCCTTAGTGTCAAACTGTTATAGCACCTAAAGATTACCCTGTTATTACAAGTCTTAAATATATTGTTATGACTTTAATACTTATTACATTTAATAGCGTTGTAGTGACAAAACAACTACGCAAGAATACTTTACGACTTTCATAATAGCGAATTTTGTAACTAGATTTAATAACACTTAATATAACATTGGGTGTTAAATTTATAATCAATTAATTGCATTATTGAATATGAATAATATAATAGACGTGGTATAAAGTTTAACATTTGTTTCTATCGGTTTGCTTTATTAGTTAATAATCGTTAATAGCAATCAATAATTGAATTCTGTTTTAATTTGGAAATTCGTCTAAATTTGATTGATAAAATTTATTAAAATAAGGTTTCGTGAGCACGTTTTTATTGTTTCTAATATGTTTACAATGTCTTTCAAACAAGCAATAAGTGGCAGTGCATTTACATCAAACGGACATAGAGCTAGAGTTAGAACAAGAGCATTTTCTTTCGGGACCTTTTAGTGTAAACGAAAAGTAAACGTATTGAGTATTAGAATATTGCATATTATAATCTTTTCGAACACACTAAGAACAAAGAAAGAATACGCTACTGATATAGTGGGGATAAAATGAGCTCGTTTATTGTAAATGCACCGTAAGTGAAAAAAATGAACTTAATTGCAAACATTTGTTTCCATTGTAGAGAAATAGCTAAACTATTTGAATAACGTAATAATACAATTAATATTTGACAATAATATCATAAATATTTGAAAAGTATATCTACCTATAACGCGTTCACGAAATTGCAGTACAAAATGTTTCTAAAATGAATAAAGAAATAATATATCTCTGAAATGTGTCTGGTGTCAGAGCGAAGTGTCTGAAACTCTGCAGTTAATTGCCGACACTCCGCGGTCATTGTGCGCGAGACAATGCCTGGCCACTCGCACTTAACTCTCTTTGAAAAAATTGTTTTATAGGTAATAATTTGTCAAAATCTATTTTATTAACTAGTTTTTACAGTTTCTTATTTTCTATACTTACCTTAGATTTAAAATAGGGTGTGAAATAAAGCAAGGCAATTTCGTTAAATGTATAAAATAAATGCAAATATTCATCCAATAATTATTATTATTCAACAGACAATTTATCGCGTAAGCGTAAATTGAGTTTTGCTTTGAATTTTTACTTTTGAAACTACGAATTTCAAACAAGTTTGGCATAACTATGCTACATCACCTAATACGAAAATAATTGCTACTAAAGTGCGTTTCACGAAAGAGTTCCCCTGCCGTTATGTTGGCTTATCTGACTGTCAAAAACGAAAATATTTTTTTTTAATCAAAAATGACAGAGAAAATATTCTCCTTTCTAGGCAGCCGACCCCGTAAGATACGGGATAAGGCTAGGAAGAAAGGAGAATATTTTCTCTGTCATTTTTGATTATAAAAAAATATTTTCGTTTTTGACAGTCAGGTATGCCAACATAACGGTAGGGGAACTCTTTCGTGAAACGCACTCTACATTCTACAAGCTTAGCGTTGACAAATTCAAAATCCATTTTACGGTAAACAACGTGTAAAAGTATGAACCATACAATTTAGAGCATTACTCGCAGATATGAAACACGTAGAAATTAATCATCGTCGGAGCGTCGTTAGCGTTCCGCATTGTGGTGTCGGAGGATTTCATTATGGAATTATTAACTATTGTGCTCGGATCCACTTAATGCGAGATCTTGAGATAAAGGCGCCGCTGGGTTACGGGCAGCGCAGGGGCGGATTAGCGGCTGTTGAGCGCGTCGCGATGTCTCTTGGTCACGCTCCTTCTGAAGTACTTTATGAAACAAACTATATTTCTAAGTCTGTTATCTTCTTTGTTATTCAATAATTTAATGGATGAACCAATGAGATTTCTACGTAATATTTCATACACATTCATTCATTCAGCCTTGTATAAGTAGATATGTGAATACAATTGATGTTTACTATTTTAATAAGTTTGTTTCTAGACTACTAAATACATATATTAATTATAAATACATAAATACACTAATTGATCACTACCGGCTACATAGATTTGTTTATAAACAAATTAATATGCAATAATATAAAAATGTTTATAAATGTAGAAGTGTAACACTAATTGGTAATTATCGCTTCAATAGGTTTGTTTACAAACATTCGATTGGCTTAAAAGAATGTGTGTATTATTGTAATTATCCATTTTAAACTTTAGCTCGTAGAAACTATTTAGAAATTGTTTTGGTGAGATCTTAAAATTTCTAAAGTATAAAGTCGCACGTTTCCTGGCTGTAAAAGTGTCAACAAATAGAAATGAGCTTCCTTTGGGCGCGTATTGTCG
>CAJQZN010037151.1:49469-80404 GCA_907164685.1 Colias eurytheme | reverse complement strand
TGCGAATACTTTCTATTGATATCTTCAACTTCATGTTTATATAACTGATCAACTTTTACAAATAAATTTGGACGAAATATAAAAAAAATAAGCTTTCCATACAAAATGCATAACTCTATACATTTTTTTCGACCTAAGTTTCTTAGTGAAAGTTGTTCAGTTTAACTAATAAAACGGATAAACAAATTTTGTATATAATAAAAAAATGTAATGTTTGTGTTAAAAAATTATAAAATAGAAAAATACGCAAATGAAAACAAAAGATATTTATTTCTGACTAGCTTCCGCCCGCGACTCCGTCCGCGCGGATGTCAGTCTTCGCGTCTTCTACAGATTTATTATATTATGTGTAATATATAGACTTATATTGATAAATCTAATAAATCTTTTGCTAGCATTCTGATGCTTTATCGGTTGCACTGGATTTATCTCTTTTTTTTCAATCGCTTGAATGATATAGGATGGGTCCTTGATGGGCATCGAATGCTGAAGTCTCGAATCAATCAATTCTGACAGTAGGCAATTTATGTAAAATCTTGATAATGGTCCATCATTTTATTTTGCCTAAACGTTACATACTTTTTTATAATTATATTCTATTTTTAACGAATTATTCACTCCAGTCCAAACAGCAAATAAGCAGACTTCTGCTTCAGCAAAGTTTAGTTGTCCCTGAATTTAGAAAAAATAGTCATGATTCTTATCTATGACAAAAGTGTTATTTTTTGTATTGTATTTCAAATATTAAATTTTTTTAAACCGCATCTTCCGCATTCATGTCTTTTGCCGGAATTAGACATTTAACTTCTACTAGTCCCATTTTCCCTTTTTGATATGGGAGTGTATAAAGTAAATTTTTTAGATATTTCTCGTTATACTTTTAAAAAGTTATTATTGTCATTTTGCTCATTAGGTAAAGTAATTTCAATATCAGTTTTAAGTTTTTTGATACCTGCAATAATAACGTCATAATCGCCTGCACATACTAATTATCGATTACACCCCGTATACAATCCACCATCCACATTCATAATGTTTTGCTGTCCTCCTCTCCTTTACGCTGTTCACCGATACATTTGAAATGAGTAAATCTGCTACCACTGAAGGATGTTTCATTGTGATCAGCAAATTTTCACCACTGTTGTCGATTATTTGTTTTTCATTTTTAATCAGCAATTGGGAATCATCAGTTTTGTTTTTTGCAGATTGGTGATGTACCCTAACAATACGTCGAAAAGGGAAAGCATCAACGAATTATCGTTTTCGTCCTCTTTTTTTATTCCTCGCGTCTCTGTTACTTCTGTTTGTTTAGTTCTCAACACCCACTGAATTTTCTATGTTATTGTGATCTTCCATTACATCTGAGTTTTGATGATGTGATGATAATCCATTCGTTTTAATATTGGTACTTAGAGTTGGTAGACTAAACTAGAAATGGTGGACTAAATTTGTCAGCGCGTCTGTAAGATCAGAATATAAAACCAACATCCTGTATTTAAGTTACAAAATTAATAATCAAACAACATGCCGCTACGTTGAAAATGACTAGAAGAAAAAATTAAAACACCTCGGATCAATTTTGGAGTAAACAAATCATTTTCCCCGTATGGGGATTTCCCCGGATGAACTTGAGAAGTTCAAGTTCTCAATACAAGCTTATATTATATTTCGTATTTCTCAAACGAAAAATAAACATTTTTGGAACTTCAAAAAAATTATATTATAAGAAAATTTATGAGCTTACTTTAGTTTTAAAGAAATATACATCCCTTTACTGACACCCCGTAAAATAAAGAAATTGTTGCCAATCACCTTTGCAATCTATTTGGTTTCATTAACTTTATGTTCGAAGATAATTTTTTTTCTAGTAGTTACACGCGTATTTTTTTCGTTTATTTTCCATATCGAAATCAAATGTTTAAAAATACGAATATTTGCACAAAACTAAGATAAAAATAATCAATTAACAAAAATATTAAATTTAATGAAGTAGAGCAACTTTCACTTCGGTATGAAGGAAAATCGAGCGTAGAGCACACGTCAGAACGCTCCGGCCCAAGGAGCGCGACTAAAGAAATTCGCTAGGATTTTTTCTAATTATTTTAAATATTTTTTTAATATTTAAAGAATTATCAAAATTCAAAAAAAAAATTTTTTAAACGATTAATACTCATTGGTCTTCAACCAACTCGAATAAATTAATGGAAAAAATAACTTTTAGCAGTATTTATCAATAGATTTTGTAAGGCAAAAAATGGGAAATTTAATGAATTTATAACGTTCTAATTAAGAAAATCATAAGTTTTTCGGCAATTGTATTCAGCAGTTTTTAATAACGACTATATAAGGATAATAATGCGCTGATCAGATTGTGTAAATTGTAATCGGTTGCAACGTAGTGAGTGCACAAACTTAGCTCGAAATGTCTTTGGCGGAAAGAGACTTATCTTGAAGGCCTGATTAAGGTAACATAAAGTAACTCTATAAATGTGAAAAAATTCACGCGCATTGCGTATATAACACTAATTGATAAACAAGAAAAAAAAATTCAGTTTATCATTTCATTAGCCGGGAAAAAATTGTCAAATAACTTGTTGAAAACGCAATTTTGCTAGACTGCAGCCTTAATGCTCAGGTGCCAACAGTCGTCTGTTATTGTTTATTATCTACTTTTTATTTTATGTGTGATAAAATGAATAAACTTTTAATTATTTAATCATAATTTTAATTTCTAAGAAATATTCTTATGCTCTATCCCGTATAGGTACATTTTTCCCTATATTAGTATATTATGTACAGCAAAGAGAAAATCTGGATGACTATCAATCAAGAAATTTTTTAGAAGGTAAATTAGAAGAATGAAGATAATTTTTTAGAAGATGGTAATTTAGAACAAGTAAAATTATGTTTTCAAAGATGTTCCTCTAGAAGAAAAGTTAAAGAGTTTAAGATTTTATATCCATTACAGAAAAAGTGCTCAACGCCGCTAAAGAAGTTTTCACTTCAAAAACAGAAAAGTGCACTTACTCCAAAAACTTCTGCAAATAGCTCCTACTGCACTGTGACCAGGTGATCTTCCCACTGCCGAGTGTTGGACTCATTATATATGCGCTCGGATCGCAACCGTTATCTGCTAGAGGTCCGTCGTGACGCATGCCCAGACTGGAAATATAAATAAATAAATAAATAAATATTTCAGGACAATTTTCACACACGGCACGATCTGATCCCATACTAAGCTTTCGCTTGTGTTATGGAAACCAGATGGCTGTTAAACATACATATATAATTTTTAAATAAATACTTATAATATAGATAATTAACACCCAGACACAGAGCAAACATCCTATGTTCATCACACAAATATTTGCCCCGGGTAGGAATCGAACCCACGACCTGTGGCTTGGAAGGCAGGGCCAGTAACAACAAGCCAACCGGTCAGTCAATATAGGAATTGATTTTCGTTTAAGGTTATGATGTGATCCCCTATAACCCTAAACTCAAAACTTAAAGAATTTACATAAAAAAATGTTATAAAATTGGTGAAGTCGCGGAGGAATTTGCTTACAAACACTGCATCACGAGATTTTTTTTGAGATAATAATATAATCTCAAAATGTTGCAAAAATGAAAAAAATAAACACGTTTTCAGAGAAGAGAGAGCATATGGGTTAGTAAATACAGATAATAAAAAATATAAGAATAATATTATCATAGGAGCTATATCATCATACTTGTGTCCAATCTCATGTGCAACAACGTAAACACTCTCAAAATGTCTTCCTTCATTGACTGTGCAACTACTTGTGACAGTGCACATTCCAGCTACTGGAGCTAATCCTGAAAATTATAATTAATTATTTTTAGTCTTCCTCTGATAACTTTAATTTGTGGAGACCAATTGATAGAACAAATCACTTGTGACAAAATGTAACAATTTTGCTCTAAATGTCTGACATTCTTTAACTTTATCGTTTAGAGAAAATCTCAGAAACCGTAAAAATAAAATAAATGAGTCATTTAGACAAATTTAAATAAATTTCAAAATTCCAGAACAATAACTTCGAAAGCTTAAACGGCTCATAAAGAGAAAGGAACATAGGCAATAACAAATGATATCAATATGCTACGCTCGATTACTTGTAATGGGAGCGTTGAAAATCGTAATGTTCATGTCACAATGATCTATTACTCACCTACTACTTGACTGCTGACTTTGCCGTTTTTATTAACGACATATAGATCTAAACCAGTTAAAATCAACGCATGATCCCAATGTAAAGGATCATTATCTCCTGGAGGATTCTCTAGCCTTTGCCAAGTACAAAAATTACTTAAGAATCGATCTATGTCATGAGGTCGTTTTAAATTCGATGGATCTTCATGAAGGATCTCTAGTCTTTTCAGGATAAAATTCACTGGCCTTCCCAAACTGGGATCGTGGTATAGTAATTGTACTGCGTTTATCATGGCTAATACGAATCTTACTAATTCCCTCTCTGTTTCTTTGGGAAAGTTGATAGTCATGTGTTTGTATAGATCTCTGTCTACAAACACTGCTGTTTCAACAAAAATCGCTGGGAGCACTGCTCTTTTCTGCCTTCTTTCACCTGTTTTCAATTTTTCTATAAACGCTTCTATAGTTTTATTTCTATGTACTAAGTCTACTTTATATGTGTCTAAATTAATATTATTATAACTATTTTCTGTTGATATGCTTCGTTTTCTTCTATGTTTCGTCCATGTGTTAGGAGAGAAAGACGTTATATTATTAGTATGTCTTTCTACACAAGTAGGTTCCTCATAGTTATATTCGATGTTATTTGCGTTGTCTATTTGGCGTTTTATAATTATATGTGGCGTATAGTTTTCGTGGTTGAATCTTTCTGGCAGTGGATGTACGTAATAAAAGCTATCATTAGATTTAATCAGCCCTCTCTGAAAATAATTGAACATAAAACTATTTGTTATTTTATTAAAAGTATGTAAAAAGACTTTTTTAAAGGGATTGACATCAAACATTTTAACTACATTGCGGCACTTATAATGCATTTTATTTCCATTTCCAGTATTTTCTGATTTATTCAGATTTTAGTTTCAAATCTACTTACCACACCATCGCAGACAAATAATGCTGCGTGATCACTTTTATAGTAACAAGCGTCTAATTCTTCATCTGTATGTTGGTCGAGTATAACCTCTGTACCATTGGACCATCGTTTCATCAACAAAAACTGTGGATCTAAGAATTTATTCCTAGGACTCAGTTTTAAGTCTAGATGTTTCCGTAGAGTATTAAACTCATGATTATCATGTGGCAAGGATCGCTTGCGTCGTTTTTGGTTTTTTAAATGTGCTATCTCGAATTCTGGATCTGCAAAGATAATTGTTTTTACACACTTGTGATTTGTATTTCGTTAATTGTTATTTCAGGCTATGAAGTGATTGTTACTTCCTGATATTAATTGTTATATCGGATGGTTAAGTGTTTTATATGACAAGGATAGAAGTTTTTTTTTAGTTGATCAGTTGGATACAAGTCGCTGGTTTAGTTTTAACCGGGGTTTAACCAGGTTATAAAGTTGTGTTAAGAAGTTTTTTTACATCTTTCAAATAAATTTAAAGAGCTTTTTGAGTAGTTAGTTATTTAGTACTCACGTTTACTATCTGTGCCGAAAAATAGTAGCTTTTCAGATGGTGATAGATGATTGAGTAGTTGTTTTGTGTGGTCCTGCAACAAAGCATATTAATTAACATGTTAATCTTTAAATTGCTTGTCATAAAATAATGCGTCATAAATGTTATTTTAATCTGTTTATAAAACAAAACGAACATCTAATTATGAGTAGGAAGCGACAAAGACTATATTATTGTTGTGGCTAAAAACGTGGAAACGTCATTAACCTCGTGTTCGAAACAAATAGCCGGTAAATATTGTATTGTTTTATCTCCATTTAGAAAATAGCCTCGACATTTTTTCGACAATGGCCACTTTTCGCACGGATCTTGTGACTTAATCGATGTGCATGGAGTTGTTAAAACAAGCGTTTAGCGATTTTTATAAGCTTTATTCATGTAAATTTGCATAAATATGCCAATTCTGGTTTAAAGTTAAAACTAATGTAAGATCAATACATATTACATAATTATATACAAAGTCGAAGTGTCTGTTTGTCCCTATGTATGCTTAGATTATTAAAACTTCGCCATGGATTTTGATGTGTTTTATAAATACACATTTAGCTTTACGTAGATTCTTGAGCAAGGTATTTTTTTTTTCAATCTCCGAAAGATTAAGCCTATTCGATTGCTCTCACAAATGTAACACCGCATCTGTACTTATGGTATACAATTATTTACTAATTTTCTATTATTATGTTGTATTAGAAGAATTTTAACAGCTTATAACTTGCGCTACATTATTTTTCACATCAACTTGTAGTTATTCCGTATTAGATATGAGTGATCATTTTACCGTTTGTTTTGAGTTGTAATTCATCGCCAGTTAAAAGGTAAATTTACTGATTTTTTTTTTTTTTTTATTTATTTGGTCCGCTAACTGGACGTTCCAACATTAAGAAATAGTGAAAATACAATCATAATCTTTGTGACTTTTAGTTGGACGGCCTTCTAAGAGCGAACACAACATGCAACAATTATATAAACCTACACTTATAATAATAATTAAAAATAACAATTAAAACATAATATTAGTTACATATTTGTTAGAGAAAAGAAAAATTTTTTGATTGTACTGACCGATGCATTAAACAAGTCGAGCTCATGGCAGACAGTGTTATAAGAGGTACACATACGGTTGATAGGTGAATTTTGGCCGTATTTAGTGCGACATAGATTTAAGTTAAAGGTCTTATGATTGTGGATACGGGAACCAATTCTTGGCGCGTTCAAATTTAGGAGACCAAGCAGATCAGGACTGTCCACCAAACCATGAAGAACCTTGTATAAGAAAACCATGTCCGCTGACTTACGCCTTATAACTGGGGAAGTCATGATAATCTTAATTAAAGATAACATTTTGTGTTTTACTTTGAATATTAATTTAATGTAGGTACCTACATGATTATATTATGCATAATTGTCTTTTAATTGCTTTGTTCATTTAGTTATTTAAAAATAACTTGTGTTTTACTACTATAATAATGTAAAACTATACTAGAAGTATTTTCCTTTTTTGACAGTGAAAGTAAGTAAGCAAAGAGTTTCGTAATTTAATGGTATGCGACAAGAATTTAAATCGCCTGGTCGTACCATTTCCAATGTAATTTGGCGATTACATGCTTCAAACTTGATTTCTATTCAAAATAACATCTTTATAATCACACAAAATAATCTCAGAAAGCAAATAATTGATAATAATTGCGGAAAGACACTCGTAATATAATTGTTGCGTGAGAAACTGGATTAGAAGTAGGTATTTTGACGGCTTTTGTAATGGTTTCTTACGACTTTCGTAATCAAGTTGGAAAATAGCGTTATGAGATATTGATTCGTGAAATTAGTATAATATGAAAATCGATTGTTACGGTCTTTTTATTGGTTGTACCTACGTTCTTTCGTAAAGGCAGGAATGTTTTGATTTGCAATTATTGTTGAATGCTCCAATTTTTTTGTTAAGTAACTTTAAAAATTTTGATGCCCTTTTAAGTTATATAAACGACAGAAAACATAATATATACCTACTTTTTACATGTACCTATTTAAAGCGGTATATAAAATATATGAAAAGTAATTTTATTTGAGTATTTTCGTATCTACTAACTTAGTAAAACGATTAGGAAGGTGTTTTTGGTTTTTATAGCTTTTTTTGTTTTATATCCTTGATTGTAAGTGTTACACTTTTACTATATATAAATAAAAACCTATTTCGTAACGTAGGTTTAGCCGAAAAACAAAAAGTCTAGCTAAACCAGGTCACGATAGCTCATCAGTGTGCGCTATGCTCAGCTGCCTTTATGTAATACTATCGAAATATTCTATTGTTACTGTTATCTGGATTTGAAATGTTTAAAAGAAATTGCATAAAGAAAATAACAATTTTTGGTTGTTGGGGCGGGCTATTCTTCGTTTTAGAGAGTCGATTTGCTTTGTTCTGATTGATAGTGTAGATAATATGGATTGAGATTTTATTTTATGATATGACAAGCTGATCGTTAAATTTAGAAATTTACTACGAAAACGTAATCAATTAATTAATATGTTAAAAAACATAGAAATGTTTCACGACGAATTAGGATTGTAAGATATTAAGATATAGGATTATATAAATTATAGGGTTTATAATAAACCACTACGATTTAAGGGCTTATTACAAATTGCAATGAATGAATATCGTATTTTTTATAGAAAGGTACTTAATATATTATTATGTATAGAATTCATTTGTATGCTGTTGTTATAGAAGTAAGAGTTTATTTATGAACTACATACATGTAAAATAAATATATACGCAAATGAATATGTATGTACTACAATTTTATTATTGGAATTACAATCTATACCTATCCATAAGCATCCTATATAACATTTTTGGCGTAGCATTTTCATTTCAAGTACCGGTCAAATGTGGCTACTTGACCACATTTTTTTACTTTTTCTTAGCTAACTTATTTATGTTAAACTTTTATTAACATTTTATGATTTGTTCATGTCATGAATGATTTCATCATTCACTTTTACTAGGTATTTCTTTAAAATATATTGAATCTGACATTATTTACAAATAAACGTAATACAGGTCAAGTTGACACTGATGTGGTATCTTGACCTTGCACATCAGTTTTCATAGGTAGATGCTTAACATTCTTGTTTTAGGCTAAGTTGCTATTACTTTTTAAGTCTTCGACTTTTTAAATATTGCAGCCCGAAGCTTTACAATAAACTGTTAGGCTCTGGCTTCTTTCTTTCTTTCGAAAGTTTTTTTTGAAAGAAAGAAAGAAACTTTCTTTTTTTTGAAAGTTACCGAGAAGCCACTCATTTTGCAGAACTTGGTATTTCACGGGTTGTAAACAAAATTCAAGATCTTGGCCTAAAAATAGCACCTCATAAAACTGAGGCGCTGTGGTTCCATAAGTTACCGAGAAGAATAGAGCCTCCAAGTTCAAGTCTTAGTGTGGGTAATGCCAACGTCAATATAGGCCTGTTTATTAAATATCTCGGTCTCACCCTAGACGGGCGCTGGGACTTCGGGGAACATTTTGATAGACTGGTCCCAAAATTAAAAAGATTTGCAGGCTACTTGCAAAGGCTGCTGCCTAACCTAGGGGGGCCTAGCGAGGAAGTTCGTCGCCTCTATGCAGGTATCATCAGGTCAATGGCCCTCTACGGTGCACCTGTTTGGGCGAACAGACTATTGCTACAACGTATAAGGCGAAAAGTCTATAGTGTACAGCGCATAATCTCCATAAGAGTAGTAAGGGGCTACCGTACAATCTCTTATGATGCATCTACGCTTCTTGCTCGATATCCTCCACTGGATATTCTAGCATTAATGGACGCAAGAATCTTTTGTGAGATTAGATCTGACTCCAACATTTCTGTTGATATAACGGATCTTCGAAGACAGGCTCATGCTGATGCGTTAGAGACCTGGCACTATCGCCTTACACAGACAAAAAGCGCTAGACAGCGGGTAGTGGCGGCAATCTTACCGAATTTCCATTTATGGATTAAAAGACGCTGGGGGACAATTACTTTTAGGATGACCCAAATATTCACAGGACATGGATGTTTTGGTGAATATTTACATAGAATTGGACGGTCTTCGCAGGAAAATTGTCATCATTGCGATGCGATCTGTGACTCGGCTCAACACACACTCGAGGTATGTCCTGCTTGGGCTATGCAAAGAATGGTTCTAATTCAAGAAATTGGATCTGATCTATCTTTGTCAGCAGTAATTAATGCTATGCTAAGCAGTAGATCTGCATGGCAAAGCGTTCAAAATTTTTGTGAATGCATTATGCTCCAAAAAGAGTCAGCGGAGAGAGCTAGAGAACGAGCTAATGCTGGACGACGTTCCAGGTGATATATCACGACTACTATCGTTGATATGCATGGATTGAAATATGGATTGAAATAACGGAAAAGATGTTTTCCTTCTCCGATTTCGCGCTATACACTTAACTACACTGGTAGTTTAGGACCGAGGGTGGTTCAAGGGGGTATTGAGCCACCTATAACATCTTCCCGGTCCTGTGACTGTCCTACCTACTCTGGGTAGTCGATAATGAGGCAGGGAAGCCACGTAGTCTGGCATATAGCTGCGGGAGCTCTGGTGCGTTCTGCGAGAGATCCCGGAGTCCCCGCTATCATGCTTTGGGTTTGGCCGTCGAGGAGGTTTTAGTGGGTAAGAATCCCACATGCTCTCTTTTTCCCCCAAAAGGGAGTATCTTTTGAAGATTTCCTCCCCGTTACCAAAAAAAAAAAAAAAAGGCTCTGGCTACCTGGTCAAGTTGCCACGGGATTTGTAATGATTTCATACAAAGCATTACATGTCGGATAGGGTTGTCACAAATAAGACACAAATTTTAATGAACTATTTATTTTATTAAACTAAATTTAATACATATGTTTATGTATATTACTTAATACTTATAGGTATTTATTAATAGGTAAGGAAACATGTATTTTTCATTAGAAATATGCTAAATCGTTGTCATCAAAGAGAGTATAAGTATCTGGATTGTCCGAAATTTGCAGCAAATTTATTGATTTTACTATGCAAAACTCGAAACAGATAAAAAAAAGGAAAAAATGCAGTCACGTTATTTTTTGTGTCAACCCTAGGCGTCGGTCAAGTTGCCACGCAGCGGTCAATGGCAACTTGACCTAACCTGAGGCATCAATGCCCAAGCAAATATTTCGACAGATGAGCCTAAAATTGGATAGTTCCCACTGTATAATCAATCTCTAGGGTTTATTACACAACATATCAAAACTGTACTCACCTGAGATGTGCAGTTTAAGCTCTACAAACATAATAATACTGACACCGGCAAAAGATCCTTAGTCACAGTCACACTTCGATACGTTATATTGCGAGAACCAACAGCGTTACCGCTTTAAAATTAAAACATGTTGCCAATTAATATTTTAAAAACCTACCAACATCGATACGTTAGGTCAATTTGCTTTCAATTCTACAAAATTTGATATTTTGTTGTTAAACGGAAGGTGTGGTCAAGTTGCCAAGTAAAGGTCAAGTAGCCACATTTGACGGTACCTACTTGAAGAATAATAGGTAATTCTCATAAAATACTCAAACCTAACCGCTAAGACATCATTGTAATTAAAAACAACAATTAAGATACACAGCAAACATGTATCTACATAGTAACATGTGCATAATTTCAGCAGACCTTCCTTGTAATGGCTTGTTTTTTATAATTAAGCTTTGCGTGCAAAAGCACAGGGTCGACATTATCCATGTTATTCGCATGTAATCTGAACTATTACGTGATAAAATAGCGTATCGTTTCAGTGAGTTCAAGGTTAGGTGTATTAGGAACCTTATGGAATAAATTATGGGAGTTAAGCATGATTGGCATGGTTTTATAAGAGTTTTATAATATGTATTTTCAAATAAACTAGCGTACTATGATATTATGATACCTATTACCTACGCTAGTTTTAGGCTTTCCAGACAATATTTTTAATTCTGGAAAAGTATACTTACTACGATTAAAACTAAATTCTTGGAATGTGAATGTAAAATAAAATATTTGATAGCCAATTTTGGCTGCCATCATTTAATTTTATTTAATGGTTTTAGACACACATTATTTGTGTATGTGTAACTACTGCTCAAAGTTTACAGTTATAGAGGTGTTATCGGTAGCACTTTAAACTAATTTAATACAATTAAATAGTTCGTAATATGAACAAATCCTAATTTATAAGAGCTTCTGAAATACAGGGTGTAACTAGGAAGTTGTAAAAATAAATGTTTAAGTCCAGAGAGCATTACAGATGTATCTTTGCAATCTTGTTGTTTTTTGCACGATTGTTTCTGACCTTATGTTTTTAGATTACCTTTTGTCTGATAGATTTCCGCATATTACATGTTGTATTTTGCATACGAGTAAAAAAGTTAAACGTCATTTATATATATAATTTTTATTACAGCGATAGAGCCATATTAAAAAAAAGTTTGGCAAATCCAAAAGTGCACGACTCATAATGCTCATTTACTTAATTATGAAATATAAAAAAAAAAACTTATTGTAGTTTTCGTTTTTTATTAATTGCAATTAAAAGACACTGAATTAATTAATCATTCGCATTCAGTGACCTACAATCGTCGATTAGAATATTTAAAAAAAAAAAATTAACTCAAATGATGGATTTTTTCACAAGTTATAGTGTTTTCAGGTTTCACACATGACGGACAGGAAAATTTTTTGACCTATTTCGGTGTTTTTTTCCAATTCTATTGAAGTCAATCAATTTTTAAAAAGTATGGGATTAATCTCCATTAAATTATCGAATTATATGAGGCGAAAAAAATTTTTCGATCATAAAGCACTCTCTGATGCTTCGCATCATGAGTCGTGCAATATTGTAATAAATGATACATGTTAAAGAATTACAAATTAAAGACTTTAAACAGATTTTAACACAATATATAATAACTATAGTATAGATATACTAAATCTGAAGAGGTTGTTAGTTTGAACCCACTAGATTAGTGGGTTCAAACAAACAACCTCTTCTGATTCTGAGATCGGAATCTACTGGTACGAATTGAAAAATTCGACACACCTAGAATTTATTCTAATAAGAGGTTGAGTTAATTTTTAAATATTTGTATTAATTTATACAATTGCATGAATAATTATATATTTGCTAAAAATTAGAACATGTTATGTTAATGCTTATTTAATTACTTTACATTTTCTTGTAATTTCGCGAGTGTGTTTTAAAATTATGTTAATCGTGATTTATTCATCATTAATTAATCCAACTTGAAAATACATATTTTAGCAATCAATTAAACTGTTTTATTTTGTAATGTGTTTAATAGGTAGGTAATTTGTCGTATTTTTTTTAGTTCACACGGTGCGAATTTAAAGAATGTATGCATTTCTTATAAAATTTCAGTGGGATGCCGTTAAGAACCAAAGACGTCTTTAATTCTATCAAATACTTGCAGGTAGTTTGCTCTTTTTTATTGGAAGGCAATAAAATTTGTATTGCAAGAAAGAAGGCCAGATGAAGAAAAGAGGTGTCTTAGATAAATTTTATAATATCCAAAATCCGCCGCAGAAAGCGGCATGACGAAAAATGGTAGAGTTTATTGGGTAGTTCTACACGCACACACACCGTGGGAATCCTACACAAATTTTATAAACCAATGATATGATTACTGTCTTATAGACATATGTTCATGAATAAATATGTTCATGACATAAAAATTCAGTTTTAATACAAACCTTTTCATGTTAAAAGCTAATAAATAATACGAAAGCCACACATGGTCCTAACAAGATACAGTGCAGGTGCTTTACGAAATGGTTGCGACAGTAATTGTTATATCGCATACAAAAAGTGTTCAAATGCATTCAGTATGGAGGGAAATCGACCGGTTTTGTCAATTTCGAATTGCATTAGGTTGAACTAAAAATTAAGCCTGAGTTTAGCCGTAGAACAAGTAGAGTTGGCAAGGTTCTCGGCGATTAAAAGTAAAATTAGATATCTACTAATTATACGTAAATGCTTTAAAAATAATGGGAAAGAGTTTTAGTTTTTGGTTCTTTTAAATTGTACGCTTAGAAATAAAATAAAAATAATAACAAGCCTAGGCACCTACGATCTTAAAATTATGTTTAAAATCTTAAGATAAGTAACATGATTACAACTTCACGACAATGAAAGCCGATTCAATCAGTAACGTTGTTAAAAAGTATTGCTTTTAAGATTACGTAAAATAAAAGAGATGAAGTCATAAAGATGGTATTTCATTATTAGAATTCAAATCCTAGCCAATAATATCTAGCAATCTCTACCACTAAGCCGCCACTACAATTATAAAAGCTAGAATAATTTAGTTGCAAAACGTTCACAAAGACCCTATTTAAGGTTGCATATTTGGCGCACCTTGTTTGCTAAACCGATTGTATGATGTAGGTATATATTAACTAGTATTATCATTTTATTTTTAATTCAATTAAAAATTATTTTTGTTTTATAGTTTTTGTACCGATTGAACTATAGACAAATACTCACGTGTTAAAGCAATTAACCTTTTGACCGCCAGAGCAAAAACGCATCGCCGTGCCCTCCACGCCAAGCCACAAATTCAATGAGATAACCTTGAAAATAGTAGGGAGACCCTACATGTTATCGATAAACATAATAATTCACGTCTGAATATTTGAATAAACAGCTTATAACACAAAAATAATATTTATTTAACCTCATCTCCTACTGTAAAAACTTAAGACCACATTTATAGCAACTATCAACAAAAAAAATCAACCTTTTGAGATACAAAAATACATATAAAATTGCAGCAAGTTACAGCACTATTCTCTATCAGTTACGCCCCATTGGCATGCCAATGGCGCGGGCAACCATCCTTTTTTTTATAATCTCTCGCTTCTGATTAGGGATGTGTAGCTGTATATTATTATAACTTATCGAGTTTATTTATTAAGTTTATATGAACTATAGGTATTATAAACGGAGTGTTTATTTGTAAATATCAAAACAACTATTACCTTTAAATAAAGGGAATTGCATTAAAACTACATATTTATTTTCCAATCATTTAGTTTAATACTTGAGTTATTACAAATACTAATTATATGTAGGTACCTATTTAGGTCAATTACCATATTTTGATATGACATAGCGACAATTTTTATCATAAGAATATTCTAATAAAGGCACTGATTAGACTTATTAGGTAATAAATTTTGAAAACTGCTAAATAGGTAAGTACCTACAGATTTTTAGAGATATTTATACATTTCTAAAATGCGCAATAGTTCTTCTGTACTATAAAACTTCACTTGCCATTTTTGCGATTATAATATTGGTAGATAGTAGATGTAACCTACTCGATAAAATATTTTTACATCTTTCCGCACTTAACAACACGGCACGCGCTTACGACGTCATCAGTCCGACATCTATTCATGTCAATGGCGCAGAAGGGATTGCATATCGATACTGTGCTAGGGATGCGCATGATTGGCGAAAAGGAAAATATTCAAATCAACAATATCCACAATATAGACAATATGGTATTATACCAAAGAATGTAGTATTTACCTTTTTTCTCAGTGACTAAGCTAATATATTTTTTTTGTAGTTATTACAAAAATTAAGCAAATTAGAGTAATTTCGCTGAAATTTTAATGAAGTTACTTGAATATTACACTACATCACTAGTAGGCACGTATACATGTCATTGGCGCGAGAGAACATGCTTTTTTAGCCATTAATTAAGTTATTTTTTGTCATCAAATATTTGAATAACTACTTGGCAATTTTGTTTACTGTGTACAATTATGTAATAACTGGGGATTCAGTTCATAAACTGTATAAATAAAACACGTAAAAGTAAAGGTTTAATATGTTTATTTTGTATTTATCTATGATCTGTTTCTTGGCATGTATAGGTGTCGTTGGCGCACAGGGCACGATTGCGCATGACATCTATAGATGTCATTGGCGTTCAAAAGGTTAATGAAACTAATATACTAGATACCAGTCATGAAAAAACGAGAATGTACCTATAATAATTATTAATTATTAAACAGAACTCTACTTATGAAATTTCATAAACGTATAGGTACATATGAATCTTTATCAACCTATACTAATATTATAAAGCTGAAAAGTTTGTTTGTTTGAACGCGATAATCTCGGAAACTACTGGTCCGATTTGAAAAATTCTTTCGGTGTTAGATAGTCCATTTATCGAGGAAGGTTATAGGCTATATGTATATAATCACGTTAGGACCAACAAGAGCGGAGCATTGCGGGTGAAACCGCGGAGCGCAGCTAGTAACAAATTAACATACATGTAAAAATCATGTTTCGTTGGAACTAGTGAAGTGTGTTTTATTTTAAAATCTAATAGTCTAAATGCAGAAGTAACAATCAACAGAAAAGCTTATATTTTACTAATTAATAGATACGGGAAGAAGTGTAATTCTATGGCCGTGATAATGAAGGTCTATGTGAAATGGATGACACGCTCTGAATATTGCATTGTGTAAATAAGTATAAGTCCGTATAGTTTATTATCAAGAAGTAAGAACACAATCTAATATATATTATAAAGGCGAAAGTTTATATGGATGTATGGATGTATGGATGTATGGATGTTTGTTACTCTTTCACGTAAAAACTACTGAACCGATTACAATGAAATTTATCACTCATATAGAGGGTAACTTGGATTAACACATAGGATAGGTTTTATCCCGGAAATCCCACGGGAACGGGAACTATGCGGGTTTTCCTTTGCAAACGCGGGCGAAGCCGCGGGCTGAAATCGAGTGTCTTAATACTTATCAAATATTTGGATTATTGTATTAGCTAGGAAAGTATGTTACAACAACAGAACTGTATCTTCGATCATTAAATTGGGTTGTTGATTTAGCGTAAGCGTAAGACAAAGAAATATATTAAAATAGAAATAAGTAATGTCCTTTTAATTGCTTGTATGTATGTTTCGCAAGTATAATATTTTGAGTTAAATTTCATTTATCAGTTAAGTGATGGTAATGGATTTTTGACATATATGACAGCCCCTATATCGTATTCGAAACTCTCCGAGCTAGGGGTCAGGGGGTGTGGCTCACGTGTGCACGTATTCTTTGAAATACCGCCTTTTAAAATAACTAAAGAAAATTTATTTCAAATCCATACTAATATTATAAATGCGAAATTAACTCTGTCTGTCTGTCTGTTACTCAATCACGCCTTAACTACTGAACCAATTTGCATGAAATTTGGTGTAGATATATTTTGATACCCGAGAAAGGACATAGGCTAGTTTTTACCCCGGGACATAGGATAGGGTTTATCCCGGAATTCCCACTGGAACGGAAACTATGCGGATTTTGCTTTAAAAAACGCGGGTGAAGCCGCGGGCGGAAAGCTAGTTGTGAATAAAACCGGAAACCTACTAGCGACATAACAGCGATCTAATCTAAATTCCAGATCCAAATTCCGAGTAAATATCCAAGGACAATATTCACTTGTAAGCTAAATTATGTAAAGCAGAATGTTGCCAAACTGGGTTAAGTTAACTCCAATTAACCGAAAAGCTGGTCAATCTAGATTTTAACATAGGCTGTAACTATAGTTATAACCTTGTATCTAAACGATTAGCTTTAAAAAGTGTTTAAAGTTTAGTAGTAGTAGAGTTATAAATTACAATTTGAATTGAAATTTAATCATGAAAATACTGTAATCATAAATACCAAACCAACCATTAGGCCATTAAATCTATAAAATGGTAATGGAAGATGGAAGGTAATGGAAGGTCGAGCTTTTCTTTGATAAAGATTCAGAGCTCATAGATTTTTAAGATCGAAAATTATTTTGCATTTATATTTACTAGGAAAGGAATTAAAGAGCCATTTAATTACTTAGGTGATATACAGGGTGTCCCACCGTCGGTATACTAAGCTAAAAGAACGTTATAGTCTTGCATACGCTGAGTACGTAAAAAATATGTACATACTTATAAAATTCCAGACGCATTTTTTTTCAAATAGATGAATTATTAAAACTCTATGTGTACACCCCTAACAAGCAACCCGCCCAAATTTGCCACCAGCACGTGAGCTATCGTTTAAGATTATGTTTTCATAGACAAAATGTTCACAGTAGCGAAGCGGTATATGCCGGCTGAGCGAAGCTACGAGAAGAAAACATGGATTTTAAGGAATAAATTAGCAAAAAATTTTTAAATTTTGTTGTTTAAGTATTTTTTACACAATCAGTGTATGCATAACTACAAGTCCCTTCGCGCTTAGTATACCAATAGTGGGACACCCTGTATATTAAAATTTTATAATTTTAAGATGGAGCTATTATAAATTCCATTGCCCATAGTCATACGCTCTATGAGATAATATACGAAGAAATTGTCAAAAGTTCTATTTAAAATACACACTGCATACCATGCCTAATTTGGTCGCCTTTTATTCGATAATTCAAACACAGTGACCTAATACTTCTCTATATAATTGGGATCAGGTGTTTTAACTGCTTCCATATTACATAACTAAAGCTTATAAATGATAACAAATTATTATAATATAATCCTACTAGCATTCCGTCCGCGGCTTCGTCTGTATTGAAAGGAAATTCCCGCGTGAAAAAGATGTTTCTTATAATTTAAAATATTTATTTTTCATACATCATAAGTATCACATTCTTGTCCCCTAACTATCTCGAGACACAAAAATATCATAATATGTCTCCGTTGCGATGTGATAGAAAGACAAACACACTTCGCATTTACAATACTAAGTGAGGATTTAAATTCCACAGCCAAATTGTTCTAATTTAAATGCAAATGTACTCTTGCGTCACGATAGAAGATTTTGTTTAATTGAATAAAATTAAGGATTTCGTTGCAACATTGGTGAAGGCTATCTTGCTATTGTAGATAGGAATCGTATGTAGCGAGCGAATATTTTGTGAAACTATATAAAATTGTCTTATTGGGTAATATCATAAAGCAATGTAAGGTTAACGTAGGTTCATAAAATATGGTTTTATGTGGTTTTTTATTCTACTTATTGTATAATTTATTCTTTTCTTATGATAAAATTGTTAAAAATGTAAACGCATGCTTTTATAGGTACCACATATTTGAGTAATTTGCGACATTAAATTTTAATGTAACAACGTTCTGCAGTATTATGTGTTAAGCGGTACTTAAAAATAAACTTTTGTGAAACTATTATTAAAAGCAAGTATCATAGAAAACTGTGATAGAAAATAAATTAAAAGATATGGAAATTAATTAATGTTCATTGCGTAGTATATAGAGTGCTTTAAATTTGATATTAATATGTTTGGTCATTTATTTGATTTATAATATCACTAGATTTCCGCCCGCGGCTTCGCCCGCATTTTCAAAGGAAAACCCGCATAGTTCCCGTTCCCGTGGGATTTCCGGGATAAAACCTATCCTATGTGTTAATCCAAGTTACCCTCTATATGTGTGCTAAATATTAGATATTAGAATATTAGATATTAGATTGAAACCCAAAACATAATATAAAAAAATATTGTATTCTTATCAATTAAAATGAAATGAATTTACAAACAGGCGCGGGTGGTTTCATAATAATTAGGGTACATACAAATAAAAAAATACATAATGTCCACATATGTTTCATTGCAATTACAATTGGAATCTAAATATGCGTAAAGGGTACCATTAAAAAGCATTAGCAGTTCAAACGTCTATGTTAATTTACGAGTTTTGTAACATGGGCTATTTGCATGTCTCAAATAATAGAGATATATTTGTTACATACTCGTGTTTATGTTTAGCATGACAATAGTTTGTGTAATATTCCGGTTCTAAATGTTACATTACCGTCACGACCGGATTCGTAACGTCTGAGCTTTCGTTAGAGCTTCTAATTCCTTGGTGTGGAAATATATTGAATAGAAACTGCAGGACTTATTGCTATTTAGTTCTATATGTAGGTGGATTTTTATGTATGACCGATGCGTTAGACTTGGAAGTAATCGTTTTAAAGTCACGCTTAAATTTAAGGTTTTATATAAAATAATAATTCTACAAACATCATTTTTCTATGTTTGCGAGCTCAAACAAGGAGCTAAGAATACTATCTGTGTGTAATCATTTTCCGACGAATCTTTTTTTACATTGTTTAAAATTTAAGAGTAGGCGGCACGTTGCGTTGTAAAAACGACAAAGACATGCAAAAGATTATCACTCAGTTGAAGGAGCTTTATTTTAAGGAGCTTTAACTTTAACTACAGTCTAATAATAATTTGACTGCGTTTTAATTCTAGTCTAATCTCGATATGTAACAATTATATACTGTACTAGCGGTCCGCCCCGGCTTCGCCCGTGGTACTTATTTACGTTTTCTCTACATAAAAACCATCCTCGTACTTCAAGGAATATAATAAAAAAAGAATTATCGAAATCGGTTCAGCCGTTCTCGAGTTATGCGCTTACCAACACATTTTGCGATTCATTTTTATATATAAGAGAATATTATGAACGAATACAACCCTTTCTACAAACTCAAACTATGAAAGACAAAGCTAGATCCTTCAACACACAAACAAACATTTCGTAAATCCATTGTTGGTGCCTACATGCGAAAGAAACGTTATGATGGATTGTTTCGACCAATTATTTCGACACGAGTGTTGATCTCAATTGAATGTGTCAAAATTTTGTACAATGGATATAGTTAAAACATTGACACATATTATAGACTAGCTTTCCCGCATAGTTCCCGTCCCGTGGGATTTCCGGGATAAAACCTATCCTATGTGTTAATCCAAGTTACCCTCTATATGTGGACTTAATTTCATTATAATCGGTTCAGTAGTATTTGCGTGAAAGAATAATAAACACACACACACACATCCTCACAAACTTTCGCATTTATAATAATAATTAATTTTATAATTATTATTTATATTTTATTATTTTATAATTAATTTTATAATTTATAATTTAGGACTAATCTAGGCATTCAAAGTCTCAATAATTCTTGGCATTTTCACGATTTTTACAAATGTAGAGTTTTATCTAATATAAACAATTTTTGACCAAACATTTCCTTGTTCATCTAGATTTTTTTGACAAGTGCATGCGAATCGTTTAAACACTAAAGTTTAGTGTCGGCTCGATCGTCGTATAAAATAAATACCTATTATAAAATATTATTGTAAAGATTCACAACATTTCAATTCTTAAATTCTATTTCACACAAAATACAAATATGTAAGTAAAATATATTATGCTCTGAGGCAGGCTATGAGGTAAATAAAAGTAATATACCTACACCCTGTATTACTTTCACCGTATATAAACACAGATTATGTGACTGATATAAGTTACATGTTTGTGAGAAGTGCCATGAAAAATGCAGTCTCTTACTATTTAAAGTAAGGTGTCAGAACAAAAAATATCCCCTATCTTGTTAAACTTGTTAATCGTCAATTATAAAATTTCTGGTTTTAGTTTTAACTTATTTTTAAGGGAAATTAATTTATTTTTCTGATTTAAAGAAGGAAAAGCAAACGTAGGGTATGAATTTCCCGATGAGGAAGGAATTTTATCGTTATTGGTGCGTAAGCAAATTATTTTTAGTACATTAATTCCACGACTGAGAATATATTAATCGGGATATGAGTGCAAGTGTTAGAAGAAAATATCATAATTTTCATCATCGTCATCATCATCAACTTTTGTGAGTGCAAATAACTAATAGTTCTACAAAAATTAATTGTACTGACGAAAATATCATAATGTTTATACACCCTAAGCTTGAGTTTTCAATTTCCATACAGTTTTTACAACCTTACATTTTAATTCACAATGAAATAACAAGCATTATGACGTAATCGATGATTGAATCCCGTTAACACGTGCGCCTCTAACCGTGCCGCGATAGCAAATTAGCAAGTGATCGGAAGAGTCAAGAGATGCATTCTTTCACTGAGATCATTGACTATTGTGAATTTTCGTGTGATTAACCTATAATTGTATGAAGTGGACGTTAAGTGATTGTTTTATTGATAGCTGTTAAAGAGCAACTATGGAGTTTCTTGCCGGTTCTTCTCCATAGATACTGCTTTCCGAATCGGTGGTAAACGTTAAAAAAATGTAATGACGATTCGAAAGTGCTTCTAAAAGAAGTCGTATTGAATAAATAAATGTTTGAGTTTATAAGGTGGATCTAGTGATTTATGGTCCATCGGTCGTGATGTAAAATAAACTATAATATTTTAATAGATTGATTTTATAGATAGACAATGTACTTAGATGACAACAAACTATAACCATTGATACTATAATACTCTACTATAAATTGATTACGTAACACGGGTGTTATTATGATTGTGTTCATCATTTTGGGCATTATATTTGAAACTTGCAGTTTCCTTGCAACTTCCGAGGAAGTTGCAGTTGTGATTGTTGAATAAAGCAACTGTTGTATTTCGTGTCTATTATAATTGATTATTTTGCACACTGTAAAAGCATTACTATAATTTTTGACGATCCATCGCTGATAATATGGACAAAACACTAGCCTTAAATAAAATACTTTCTAAAACATAAAATTATTAAAAAAAATATTGCGTTTAAAGATTTATCTATGTGTTCTAGGCCTTATGTATTGCATCCGTAGTGTCACTGACCGTCATTTAACTGCATATGGCAACCTGTCCTTGTCTGTTTAAAATTATATAATTGTTGTCAATGCTCTGCACCTGGGAAAGTGCTTGAAATATTACCTGTATTTAGGATTTATGGGTGCATGTATGCATTTTTTTTTTGCATTAAGTACTCACACATTAAATTACTTGATATTGGACTTATTAGTAAAAACGTTGTTTTTCACTAACAAAATACTCTATTCCAATATTTTTTTACGTAAATATTATATTATTACTTATGTTATTAATTTTAATTATCGACAGATAATTGGTAACTACTATCGAAAATGGAAAGAAAACAGCAGCGAAATTTAAAATATACCTTTTTCAATGCAATGACCCGAAAATATTAAAAGCAAATGAATATAATAATTACATACATAATACTTCCTCAAACGAAATTGTCATTATTAATAAAAATAGACATGATACAGATAATAAATCATAATACTTATTGTTCAATATCACTATAATCTCATATTATTTCCGTGTTACAAAACGCTTAGCAATTGCCCAAAACGTAATCGTTACGGTTCACTGTTAGTTATTTGTATTGAGTTTTACGGTCAGTTGTGGCCATCCGAATCTTTTTGTAATTTTTGTAGCAAGTTGTTATGTAACTTATCTCTTGTAATACTGGGTAAATTGAATACGCGTAAGGTATTTTAATTTGTAGAGTCTTTAAATGTCTAGGTACTAGGGCATTGGGCAATAAGTTTATTAGAAGAAAAGTACAAGCTCTTCTTCGTCGTAAATTCCATAACCACAAAAGTAAAAAAAAAATAAGTTGTGTGTCTTTCATTAAAAGAAAGCTATAAAAAGACATCTCTATGGATTAAAAGAAGATTAAAAGGCTACTATACTATTGGTCCGATTGGAAAAATTATTTCGGTGTTAGGTAGCCCAACTATCGAGGAAGGCTTTAGGCTATATATCATCACGCTAAGACCAACAGGAGCGGAACACTGCGGGTAAAACCGCGGGGCACAGATAGTTATGTATAACCGCTAAACGGAAGAACAACATGCAATCGAGAAGAAAAAGGTAAGCGCGTAAATAATTCTAGATTCCAAAGGAAATGGTTCCATTTATGGTAATTTTAATTTTCTATTTTGAGTGCTTGCCTTACCCATTGTAAATATTACTTTTTAGTGTGAAAGTGATATTCTGTATAGGTAATACAAATGAATCGCCAAATGTGTTGCTAAACCGCTTAATTCGAGAACGGCTCAACCGATTTCGTTAATTATTTTCTTATAATATTCCGTGAAGAATGAAGAACCGTGTGCGAAGCCATGGTAGACCGCTAGTTATAAATAATAATGGTGACAGTGACTTGTTGGGTACTCTTTTTAACTTGAATAATAATTGAAGATATATATTATTATAGTAATTATAATAAAGTATCATTACAATTGAGGTTAGCGAAATGATATTCAAGTGTTGCACACACACAATCTCGATAAGATTAGAAATTTACTCGAGCACTTTCAACGATACGCAACGTTTGTTCCGAGATGAGATGCTGTGATTATTTGCATCGCTTCCTGCTATTCATTTAATGTTATTTTTAAAACAAACAAGAAATGTTGTAATGGAATAAAAAGAGCTAGAAAATTATTTCAATTTATAAGTACCTAAAATGAGTAAGCAGTACAAAAAGTAAGTATATTGCCTTAGTGAAAATGACGTCATAACTAAGCTAAGTATTGATTTTAACCACATTTTCATATTATATAAAATGACTAGAGAACTAATTTCTTTAAATTCTTTTAGTAGGTATAAATGGTTTATTGATGCTATAAGGTATTGATTGTAAAGATGATCAGAGGATGAGCAGAGGATTTTCTTATAAGTTTTCTGATGGACTTAATTTATCTGTCTTATATAATAATTAGAAAATATAGAGCCCTGTAGGCCGAGCCAACTCTACAACTGTGTAACTTTGTTATACTTCCCCTATAATCAAAACTACAATAGAATTACAGCTGCTAATCTCATCATACCTAGTTTCATCTCAACACCTTTTCTAAATTATAACTCCACAAATTGCGACCAGATAGATATAAAAAGACAAATGAAACAGCTTAATGTAAGCTCTATTTTTAAAAAGCTTTTAAATACAATTATAAATAAACTCTTTTTGTTTGACTTTACTACATTACTTCATCATCAATTAACCTTGACATAGATACCCTAGATTTCATAACATACTTAATTAATAGTAAGGCAAATTGTTGAACACAATGAGGTGGTATTAATAGGTAAATAAACATTATAATTATTTGAGTATTAAGGTGGATCCGTTATTGCAAGCAACGAGCTAATAATTCTACACTCTCTGGTGTCATGGTCGCATGCAGGTTGTATCTTAATTGAGGTTATATAAGTGCATAATTAATTCATCAAACAATTTTCATAAGCCTTCCTTTTGGAAGAAAACATTTTTGTTTTCTACTGTTTGGAGTGCGTTTTTTGGTCATTCCTTTTTCATTCAATATTTTTCCTCTACCTTATGAAATCAAACTCAAAAGCCTTAACATTTATTTATTCAATAAGACTTCTTCTAGGAGCACTTTTGAATCGTCACAACGTATTTTAACATTTACCAATCGTTCTTATAATAAATCGAATGTAGTTCAACCTCATCATTTGGCAAAAATGATCTAATAAATTTTTCTACACTTTTTTTAACGACTCTTAAGTCTATTCCAAACTATTAAAATGTATTGAAGCCTTTAAAAACGAGACGATAGAATACGTGTGTGTTAATAAATTTGTTTTTGTTTCCTAGTCGTTAAATTAAGCTTGCGTTAAGCTCACAGTTTCATATGGAGTCATTTGGTTTGTAGAGAAACTGCCTGTAATTATTATGTGAGAGCACTTCGTGACTTGAATGTGAACGCCTTTGTATAGCAAATATGCGATCGTGGGTTAGTATGACATGGGTTTTGCGAATCAAGGATTTTTGAACGGATTTTAGTTTTATATAATTAATCATTGTATATGTAGTGGACTTTTCTATCTTTTTAACATATTTCCTGGTTAATTGAAGCAACTTTTGCGTTTATTTACTGATTAAAAAATTAAGCTTCGCCCACACACTTAGAATTTTTGTCACAACACTGTTAAAAGGACGATTTCGATTCAGCGTTGATTAATTAGCTCTTTCTCAATACAAAATTTTGATTATCATTGAAAAGCGTTATCACGCTCGCAAGCACGCGGTATCTTTCCAGTGATAAACAAAATTTAAAGTGCTTTAAAAGGCAACATACAGAAATCTATACTTTCAAACTTTTAATAAACCTGTAATACATTGTACCTACGTTACCAATCAAATAGGATATATTAAAGAGCTGTTGTTAAACTTTTTGTAAAGGCTTCTGTTCTTGCGGACATCTTTTTTTAGATACATACACACAGATCTTTCGTGAGATAATCATATTCGATGTTTATCTAACATTGACAGCTATAATTAATAGCACGAGACATAACAGCAGCATATGCGTTTGACGCATGTTTAAATTTTGATATAGAAACTTTTATTATTATTAAGATACTGAGAGTAAACGCCTATTCGATATATTTATATCTAAGTATGAGTCTTGTGAAAAATGGAATGGTTCCTACTGATTTGCCAGATATTGCTTATTCAAATGAATCTTTAGTTTGTGCTTGTTCAGTCCATATTTTGAATGAAGCTCGAAGGTTACTAGTTGAAATATCAATTGCAGATAAGTTTAAAAAACTTAGTATAATAATGGTTACGTGAAAGAAACATTTTTAATAAAGGCTTTCTGTTTATATTATTACTGTCAGTGTTACTTACAATAACAGTACTTACATTATTTGATAAGAAAATTATTTGTTTCGCTCTGGGCACGATAAATGGATGCATGATAAAATTGTCTTACACTTGCTGTTGGTGACAAAGTAGCTTTATTCGTTTACAGTTAGCTTTTGTATTGTAACGGATTATTATTATACTAGCTGCTCCGCGCGGTTTCACCCCCGTGGCTCCACTCCTGTTGCCCGTAGCGTGATGAAATATAGCCTTCCTCGATAAATGGGCTATCTAACACCGAAAGAATTTTTCAAATCGGACCAGTAGTTCCCGAGATTAGTGCGTTCAAACAAACAAATAAACAAACAAACTCTTCAGCTTTATAATATGTATTAGTATAGATTATGATGACATTTACTGTGTACATAGATGATTACAATTAATATGGTAAATTTCGATATATTATGTAGTAACTAAAGCTCATTGTGTTGAAATTAGGTACATGTAGTTTATTAGTTTGGGTTTTGTATTGAATTGAGAGGTCATATTTTATTAGCCAATAGCTTTGCGTAGTCAAAGCATAACTCGCTTAGTTCCTGTTCCCGTGAGAATTGAGATCTCAAGCTAGGTATGTCTGTAAATTTCATCCAAATCCGTTTATTCGTTGAGGCGTGAAGAAGAGACAGACACACAGAGTTACATTCGAATTTATAATATTTAGTTAAGCTAATCCTTATGAAAACATCGTCATTTACTCAACTGCTCCAATTTATTCAATAAAGATTGGTTTACATTTCAACTAATTTATTCAAATTTAATTTTCTCACCTCACTTTAAATGACAACAAAGTTTGCACAATACTTTAGCAGAATCATGATCCAACAGAGCTTTATACAATAACCTTTAGCATTCTCGACCTAATTCTGCTCAGGTATTTTACGAAGCAATAAAATTATTGTTGAATAAAAGATTCATGCGATCATTGTATTTGATTATCATGTTAATTAGTTGTTAGTTGCTGGAGAATTTATGGAGTGAGATTAACCAAGATATAATGAGATATGGAATAATAATACATAATATGGGCCCTCAATTTTTCTCATATACAATACTGTGCCTTGCCTTGTGCGAAATTTTGTTGTAATTCTTTGGGCTGGCTTAGGGATTATGACCTGTTATTATTAGAGCGTTAAAATGCTGATAAATTCAAATATAATAGATAATTTAGATTTTACTAATGATTGAAACTTACCTATCTAATATCTATATCTTTAGCAATAAAGAATAGTTTAGTTTACTTTGCTTTTTTTGCCGTGAATCGTAATACTAGTAATAATTAGTCTTAAAAAAAGACGATTCATGTAAGAGTCCAATAACAACGTCGCTTATAACAAGGAAAATTCTTTAAGGAAAGGGACGCAGTAAAAGGTTATGCTCTGCCTTTTTATCGACAATCCAGTTCGATTCAGCATAATAAATTTATAGCCATACATATAGGTATGAGGAAATACTAGATGAAAGTGGTTCTATACCACCTGGTTCAGTTTTTCTATCATATTTTATGCTTATCAATCTTAAACATCGGTTGTTTTATGTAATACTAGCTTACCGCCCGCGGCTTCGCCCGCTTTGTCTAAAACCTAATAAATTATATACTAAAACCTTCCTCTTGAATCACTCTATCTATTAAAAAAAACCGCATCAAAATCCGTTGCGTAGTTTTAAAGATTTAACCATACAAAGGGACATATAGGGACAGAGAAAGCGACTTTGTTTTATACTATGTAGTGATGATGATGTACTAAATATTATAAAGCTGAAGAGTTTGTTGGTCCGATTTGAAAAATTATTTCGTGTTAGATAGCCCATTCATCGAGGAAGGTTCTAAGCTATATATCACGCTAAGACCAACAGGATCGGAGCCACGCGGGTTAAACTGCGAAGGGCAGCTAGTTCGTAATAAATAGCTTAAAGATACTTTAAGTTTATGACTCTTACATTATAATGAAGAATAAAGATTGGACTATTTGTAGGTAATAATAATCCATATAAATACCTACGTACTCGAAAAATATTTGGTTTTATTTCATATAGAGCAGCTATGTTCATTTCACATATAAAGAGTATCGCAGGATAAATATCTGATGTTTAATTGAAATTTATTAAATAATACACTGTAACCTCCTTTCAAATTTTATTCCAAACACGTTTTTAGGGTTCCGTACCTCAAAAGGAAAAAACGGAACCCTTATAGGATCACTTTGTTGTCCGTCTGTCCGTCCGTCCGTCCGTCCGTCTGTCAAGACCCTTTTTCTCAGGAACGCGTGGAGGTATGAAGCTGAAATTTATATCAATTACTCAGGTCTACTGTCCCTTAAAGGTGTGAAAAAATCAAACTTCTAAACCAACGCAATCAAAAGATACAGCCGTTTATGCCGCAAATTTTCGACACTTGCAAGGGAATCAAAACCTACAGGGTGCTTCCCGTGAACTCAGAATCTTGAAATTTGGTACGAAGCAACGTCTTATAGCATAGATAAAGGAAAAATTACGAAAACCATAAATTTTTAGTTACATCACATGCGGAACCCTCGGTGCGCGAGTCCGACTCGCACTTGGCCGGTTTTATTTAACAAACCGTACTATCGAAAACGTTTTCAGATAAACCATAATGTGAATCAGATTGTAACGATAAAGATATTCCAATATTTTCAATGATCACGCTCATTGTAAGTCAAAGTTTAAGCAAAAAGAAAGTAAAGTATAACCTTAAATGGCTTGCAATCTCTCTCTAAGGTTAAAGAACTAACTCCTTGTTACTTTGGTTTCCAATAATGGTTTACGTAACTGACAGAGACATTGCTTGAATGCAAGAATTTAAATTGTAACTTTTATGCCTTTTTGTTATATGTTTATAACAATATGTCACGTTTTGAATCGTAAATACATAGACTTCAAGTAGAATACAATAACTATTAAATAATATTATCTGGGGCTTAGAGCATTTTAATGCTCTAAGATCTGGGGTAAATTCTTCTCGTCCACTATAATAAATAAAAAGGACATTTTAAATTATGTATCTAATTCTTACTAGATCGTAATTATATTTACATAAAATCAAATACCTATATAATCAAATAAATACAAAAATGTATACAATTGCTAATTAGTTGAATTCAATACTAAGTTAAAGTTTATAATACAATATTTAATACAATGGTATGTGAGAGAGTGGTGTGAAGTATTTACAGTTCAGTCGTTTTATTGCGTTTTTATTAAAATCAGTTTATTGTACTCGACTTTTATTTGTTTTTTTTTACCACATTTTGTTCTTGAATTATTTAAAAGTAAAAATATAAGAGAAATATAAAATAATTAGCACTGGGTATACGTTAAAATCCAAATATAATATGGTAATTAAATTTAATTCAAATAATGAATTATTACAATCAAAGCCTTTTTGTAAATATAATGAATTTTTTTTAATACTTCACATACCTAGGTAATATAACATAACTTAGACCCTGAAAAACTTAAAAATTACCGAACGGAACTTATACAGTTTCCCGATAATATATTATAATTAAAATATGTTTCCCGGAAGTTTCTTTGTATAAAAATTAAGTAATTGAAAATGTACAACTACAATTAGTATAATTAAAAATTCCTTAAGGTCCGTCAGGAGGTCGCGATAATATAGATCTAACTTGTGAATATTATAAACTACTAGCGGTCCGCCCCGGCTTCGCCCGTGGTACATATGAAAAATAGATGTTGGCCGATTCTCAGACTTACCCGATATGCACAGACAATTTAATGAGAATCGGTCCACCCGTTTCGGAGGAGTATGCAGACTAACATTGTGACACGAGAATTTTATATATAAGATTAGGTACCTATTACATTATATTTTTATTCCGTTAATATTATGAAAAAGCCATCCATACATTTAACTTAAAAAGAACATACTTTCATCAACAAAAAGGCTTTTAATAAATAAATATCTTTATTTGCATGACCGCCTCCATGATACAGTGGTTGACGCGTGAGCGTAGCACCGAGGGGTCCTGGGTTAGATTCCCGTTGGAGACGAAAAAAAAATGTCTTGGTCTGGTAGGACACAGAAGGCTGATTCCTAAAGAAGATCGATCAGTGAAACAGATGTATAATGCATCTGCCCTTTACCCCACTAGGGGACATGGAACTTCACTTTTATTTGCATAATGTGTGTACAAAGATAACAAAATTACATTATAGATTGAATCAACACATTAGCATATGGCGTACAAATTTCTCAATAAACCGGAAGAGATCCATAACCTACGACACGGAAATCAGAGATATTGTAATGGTAACATATATCATAGTTTTCTCTATGACAGTGTGGAAACTTCACAGCCATTGAAAATCTTGCGCGTGCCACTTAGAATTTTTTGCTAGATAATACTTTTTAATTAACCTGTTTTATAAAATGTATGTACATTAAGCTAAATGTCAGCCCATCTATAACTTAATAGGCTGGAAAAATTTAAATATTTTTTAAATTGATTGTGATATTTGTCTCTTTAAAAATTCTTAAATATTAGAAACATAAGAACATGAAAAAGTGCGGTTACTAAATTCACTGTTTAACTGGAACTTAGTGGAGACAAATAAAGTAATAGAATAAATAAAATAATTTGGAAAATCCAAAAGTGCACGCCTCATAATTTTT